>NDGN011527202.1:639-15991 GCA_002564285.1 Tympanoctomys barrerae
GGAGGAGGAGGAGGAGGAGGAGGAGAGGACTAAACAGCACCTCCCTCGTGAACACCCCCAACCATTGCACTGCCCACCTCTCCCTCCCTCTCGGCTGTCCTCACAGACTCCGCAATAGTTCCCATAATCGGACACACTCTGCCATCTCTACCCCCCTCCTGGGCACTGCTCATCAATGCAACATAATTATAATTTCTCTTATGAATAAGATTCCTAACTCTTCTGCAGAAGAATACTTTTAAGATATAAATGTTTGATCAAATTCATTTATTCTTTATATTTTAAAAGTCCATATGCTTTATGTTCATTTTGGGACGTTCTGGAGTTTATTTTGGTTTGGTGGCATCCAAGCACCTGCTGTCCTCTAAGCCACCACCAAAGCTAGGAGAAGATAATTCCCAGGTTATCTTACCCTCTACCTTACCTCCATGATATGTAGGGAGGTTGGTTCCCCAAATCACAGCCAGAGATTGATCTAGAAGAAGCGGGAATAGGTGCTCAGAAGGTAAGTGCTTCACGTGGTAAACAATCTGTGAGCTCCTCCTGTGAACCAGATGTTGGAGACGCAAGGATAAGTGAGCTCTCAGGTCTTAGCCCAAAGGGGCAAGTAAGGAAAGCAGATGAGTGATGGCTGGATGTCGGTGAGACAGACGTTAGGATAAAGATACAAGCTAGGTAATTTGAAGCTTGTATAAAAGAGGAGGGTTGGCAGGACACAGGGGCATTTCACTGAGTCTCCTGGGAGGAGGACAACTGCTAGCTGAAGAGGAGGGAAAGGGCCTCCCAGAGGAACAGAATGAAAGACCCAGAGATGTGAAAAGCAGGGCATTGTGTTCCTGCTGGGCTTGTGGGTGCAGGAGCACTCAGGATAGAGGGAAAGTTCCAGGACGAAAGTTTGAAGAATAGTTTGCAGATCAAAATTTGTACCCAAATCCAGTTGATACCTGTATTTTGTTTGACTGGTGTAGCATTTCTTTAAAAAGCACTTTCAACTTTAGAAATCAGGATATTTTACACCGAATACAGATATCAAACTTCTTTC
Organism: Tympanoctomys barrerae; assembly: GCA_002564285.1. Lineage (NCBI taxonomy): Eukaryota > Metazoa > Chordata > Mammalia > Rodentia > Octodontidae > Tympanoctomys > Tympanoctomys barrerae. Next base: position 1,682 of record NDGN011527202.1, read on the forward strand.
AAAATATTAGATATGGATGGCCCATATTGTCTCATGTCACTAGCCAACTGAAACCAGTAGATAAGTAGAATGAATGAACTTCCCTCCCTCCCAGTCCCCATCCACACTCTGCTCCCATTTCTTCAATCTGCCTTTCCAAGGAAGCCCCTTGCTCTTTAGACCTCTGACCTAGCTGTGGACCTTGTCTCTAGATTGCTGTTTTCTGTGCCAAACTGAGGCATTTAGAGTCTATCCTATAGGCAGTGAGTATCTACTGACAGCTTCAAAATAAGTGGATGTCATGACTAGTTCTTATCCATCTTTATATTTTCTCCAGCAATTAGCACAGTGACTCACATAAAGCAGGTGTTCAGTCATTGTTGGATGAATTAATTACAGAAAGAATAAATCTTAGAAATGAATGAGTAACAACTACTTTGAAAAACTTTCTGGCAGTCTGTACCAAAGCTGAATACATACTGAGCCACGACCCAATGATTCCACCCCGGAACACGTCCAACAGAAAGCATGCATGTGTTTACTCTAAGACACGCACTAAAGCATTTATAACTGCCAAGAAACAAGAGTAAAATCCCCAAATATTCATCAGCATTAGAGCAGTTTTTAAAATGGTAGCATATTCCCAAGAGGAACGCTAGCAGCTAGCAAAGAGAATAGATGAGCTATGACTACAAGCAAAAAATATGGATGAGTCTTTTGTGCAGAGGGCTGAACAGAGAAGCCATAGTCCACGGTTCCACTCACAGAAAGGACCGCAGGGAATCCTAGCATGGCGGTACCTAGAAGGGAGCCTCGGGGAGTTCTGGGGTGCTGTCCTGCTCTGCTTCTCCAGCTGGGTGGTGAGAAGCAGATGTGCTCAGTTTGTGAAAATTTGTTGGCCCACGTCTTCCACGAAGTGCGCTTTTGTCTGTGTAAACAAGCACGTGAGTCCTCTTTGAAATCTGCTACATCCAGCAGAGCAGTCATCGGTGCGCGATAGATTCTCGATGATCGATTCCAGCCAAATCGGTCCTCTTTTTATGAACAATTCTAATAACCTGGTAAACATGTCTTTTATTAAACTGATTAATCTGCGAAGCTGGAAGACACCTTGGCAGTGTGGGGACCTGGGAAACAGCCAGTGTAGAAGCAAACAGCCACATTAGCACAAGAGATGAGTGGGAGATCGCAAGGCTCCTGCAGTTGGCGGGCCCTGGACAGGACCACCAGACCTAATTAAAGCACTTGGTGAGAACTAATGCTTTTCTGGAACATTAGCAAAGTCTGGGAACTCAATTAAAAATCACACACTGCATGAGGAAAAAAGAGATTCGCCTGGTGCCAAGCAAATCCATTCAATAGAGCACTACTGAGTACTCACTTGAGAGCAGAGTTGGTGGGATCCTGCCAGGCTGAGTGCAAGAGGAAGGGGACAGTCTGCCCTCCTCGTGCTCAGGGCCATGGGAAAGAGCAGCCTGGTGACCACCAACATGCCATCCAGAGGGGCCAGCAGATGCTCCCGAGGGAAAGGTGTCAGTGTGGAAGGCAGAGACAGTGCTGAAGAATGGCGTAAGAGCTCCTTGAGAAGTGACCAGGTGCAATAGCTTTCCGAGCTGGAGAAATCTGAGCAGCAAAGCCTGAGGGGTGAGGATGACCAGTGTGCCCCTGTGCAGGGACATCCTGGGGTGGCTGGCACTCCAAGTACGTGGAACAACTTCAGAGAAAAGAGCAGGCAGAAAAAGCTTCCAGTGGGTGGCCAGTCTTCACCCCACAGGTGCAGCAGAGTGGATGGTGGTGGTGATGCCAGAACCGGGCTAAGTGGGCTGAGGAAATAAGTTACTCAGTCCAACCAGTATTCTGAGAAACATCAGTCTGGTTGTCCTACAGAAAGACGTAACTCTGAACAGGGATGGCAAACTCAAATGTCCTCAGAGTTATGCATTTGGATAAGAGAAGAGGGTGGCAGGGTAGTATACATGATATAGTAAATGGGCACTGCTGTTCTGCCCCACTGCTGGGGGTCACAGGGAGTGGTAGGGACTGTGGTGAATGCAGGGTCCATCAAATGGGGCAATCGGTGCTCAGCTGACTCTATGGAGACCTGCCTCACATGGTCCTCCAGTCCAGTTTTTCTACAGAAGCTAGAAATCTGGGTGTTTCTATGCACAATGGCAATCTTCTGATTTTTTTTCCCCCAGAACCAATATGCAGTTTAATTATATCCAAAGGCAGATTAGGCCAGCAGTTTGTAACTTCTCAAAGAGAAAACTCTACATAAATCAGATATGAGTTCACCCTGTCATGTCCGAGGGAACTTGGTGAAACACTGGAGGAAAGGAATACGCAATAAGCAGCACCTACAAACACTTTTCTCTGCAACAGCTGAAAAGACCTGGAGCAGCTGCTAACGGTTCCATTTTGGAGATGTCTGGGGTATACTCAGGATGACATTGATCATCACCACAGTGCTTTGTGTTTCTCAGTCTTCCTCATTTGTTATCTGCACTGCTGGGGTTTCTTGCCGTCAATATTTTGGGTGAAGAGAGACATCTCCCTCTAATGACGCCCTAATCGTTACTAATTTCCTCTGCATGGATTGTGCGCCATCAGGTATAATGAGCACATTTGCTTTTAATGTTTCTGCTACAAAGAGTTCCTGGGTTGGAAATGGTTTGAAGGCATGTGCACCAGCGACATGGGGGAGGAGGGCTCAGACGCAGCCCCGAGGACTGGGAAGTCCACTGGCAGCAGGTCCAGCCAAGGTGGGACACGGCCAGCTGAGTACGACCCCCTCCCCTTGCCCCCAGAAGCTTCCATATACATTAATAATCTGAACTCCCCGCTTTGCAATTAACCCAAAAGCTCGGTAATGATAATGGGATACGTGGGTAATTTGGTACCAGAATATGATAGATCAGCAGGCCTGGGATTTTTATTAATCTCTCTTTCCTGTCGCTCTAACTAAGGTAAGAGCCTCCCTATCCCAGGCACAGGGAGACCTTGGGGTAGCCCAACCTGAGGCAACCCAGACCTGAGAGACAGCTAAATTTTCCACGGAAATGCCGCATCGGGGTCAACCTGCCTCACCCTCAGGTGAGTGCTGCTGTGGTCTTGATTTGTGTGGCCCCATTTGCAAGGCCTATTATGATGTTCCTGGAAAAGCATGAGACCTTTATTAATAGTTACAAAGCAGATCTCTTCTACATATCTGGATTTCTGGCTTTTTTATTAAAAAAAGAAAACAGCCTGCACTTCTCTGCTCACAGTTCTGTGAGATAAGGCGGGCTGAGAACACACGCTTGGTGTCTGCCCAGTCCACACCAGGCCTCCTTCCCTCCACTCCTGCCTGGGCTTGTAGGCCAGCTACAGTCAGGAATCCCGCTTTACCTCAAGCGCAGGAAGGTCTCTGCCTGCCCCAGCACAGGGCTGAAGCTGCTTCTTCATGGACTCGTTTGCTTGGATTTTCCTTGGGAAACCAGCATAGAGATGCTTTTTCCTCCAGAAGCCCCCAAAGCTTGTGCTTGCTCATTTGGCAAAGTTTAATGACATCTATCCTGAGGGCTCACTGTACAAGGAGTCAGACACACAAAAAGCCACTGGAGGACAATGGTAAGTCGGGGCTGTAATTCTGTGGAACTCCAGGGACTATGGAACATCCTATAGGGCCAGGGTGGCAAACGAACTTCCGTGGAAGGCTGGTACGTAGCTGTGCCTACCTGCACACTGTCCTGGGCTGAGACGGGGCACCAGAGGAAGAACTCCATGATTAATCAGCACAGTCTGTCATGGCACGGGAAGAAAAGGGTAGAGGCACACAGACCTTGTGTGTGAAACCCATGTTCCAGGGAAAAGAGCAGAGATCTGGGTCCTGGTCAGTCTTCTCAGGGGACACGGGGGCAGCGTGATGAATCTGCGCCCATACAACAGCAGGCTAGGTCATCATGATGGGAGCCAGCATGGCATGGGCATCCTAAACCAACGACGTGCCACTCCAAGGCTAACCCGTCTTCTTCCCCTGGTTAACCTCAACTTATCTTTTGCTTTTTGTGCATGTGCCAGCCCTTCCCCAATCAGTGCCTGTTAGGACACCATACTGCCTGTACAAACTCCACCCCCAACCTAGCCCGATAAATTCTGTCTCCCTGCCTCCTCCTCCTCCTCCAAGGTTTCTTACACTCTTCTGCAGTCCTCCTGCGTGGAACAATAAAGGCTTCCTTCACCTCTTTCCACTTCTCATTCGTGCCAGAGTAAGGAACCGTATGCTGGGTTGCCAGAACAAACAGAATCTGAATCACAGGTAAATGAGTATGACCCGTGCAACTTTGGGATGTGCTGGTGCTAAGAATTAAAGTACCTGCGAACCTGACCTTCAAGGTCAGCTGTAGATGCTGTGTGCTTTTTGGTAAACCTGGCAGCTCTATCTGGGAATTGTCCCTTTCCCACCCTGCTAAAAAGCACACAGCTTTTCCTTATCTGTAAAATGGAGTCAAACAAAGCCAAAGACTGTCAAAGAGCTTCAACTACAGAAATTTCCTTCAAAATTAAAAGTTCCGGGGCCGGGGAGACGGCTCAGTAGAATAAGCGCTTCCCTGGCAAGCGCAAGGGTCTAAGTTCAATCACCAGTTCCGAAAAAAAAAAAAAAATTAAAAGTTCCAACAAAAGCCAAAAATATAACAGATAAAACTGAAATGAATCTCTTGAAAGAGGAGTGGAGGTCCGCACCAGTCCTTGGTGACTTTCTTAGAAAAGGTTCTGTGAAAGCAAGCATCTTAAGGGGTATGGAGCTCACTGTAAAATAGTAGCAGCAGTAGCCTGTGCAGAGCCTTCACTGGGTGTGTCATACAGGAGGCCTACTTCTGAAGTTGTAGTTTCTGATAAGAAAATGTACACAACTTCAGAATTAAGTACCGTAATTATTCCCATTTTAGACATGAGAAAAAAGAAGCACTGAGAGATTCAAGAGCAAGCCTAAGATAATGGCAAAGCCAGAATTTGGATCCAGAGAGTCTGCATCTAGATCAAATCCTCTTAACATCAAGCAACCTTCCAGACATGAGGCATAAATTCCCAACTCCAGGTATGTGCTTCCAGGGCAGTTTTTTTCTCTCCACCCCTTTCCTCCTTGGAGTGGCTTATCGGTCTATCATTTGGGCAGAGGTTGGACTAAGTTAATCTCCATTTTCCTTCCTCCTCCAAGATCCTGTAGATCTGTGATTCTTATGGATTTTACTGATGGATATGTGAACCCCTCAAGTTTTTTTAAATAATAAAACCCTTCCATAATGGCCGGCCCAATTCATTTCCTATAATGATAATTTGGCAATTACAGTCAGCCCACCAGGAATCTTCATACAGCTCCACTGCCCCTTTGACTTCTTATGCTAAATTATTATGGCCCAGATATAGACTATTAATCGAGGTCAAATTGCCCCGATCCTTGACAGCAGTAGTTACTATAGATACTTTCTTTTGATCACCCTTGATATAGACAGAACAATTTTGAAACTTGCCAGGAGTTGTTAACAGCACCTAGGCTCTTCTCAGAGGCCCTTTCTGCAGCAAAGGAGTGTGGTCCTACTGAAGTCCAAGGGGGAAGAGCCCAACAGAGAAATAGTCTAGAACAATCAGGTATAAAGCCCACAAAAGAATAGGATTTCAAGGACTCCAAGACAAAGTTGGTAGTTAGTACATCCTGCCATCAAATGGAAATGGAATCAGAAGGACCAAGACCCCAATCTCAATCTCATTTCTGGTAACTCGGCACCATTTGTGACATAACTGTAAATGGGGTCTCTCTCTCTCTCCCTCTCCCCCCCCCCCGTTGGCAACTTATTTTTACTTTTTAAACATTCCTCAGGCCAAATGAGACATGACTATGATTTCAATTTCTCCAGCGAACTCAGATAATTGAAGGACCCTGGAAATTACTATCCTCTTCAAAAGACAATAGCAGTGAAAACCCTGGTGGTATGCATAGCTATCCTCAGGCTGAATTTATACCAGCCCCACCATGGGTAATAAGTCCCTTTCCTGATCAGCAAGACCGCATAGCACACCCAGTCCTGAGCTGCCAACCCAGCACCGCTGGCTTGAAACAGAGAAGTCTAAGAGTCAAGGTCCTGCGGAATGCAGCTCCACATCACTGCCTCTGCCTTAGCTCGTGCCCAGCCACAGAGCCCAGCACTGTCCACGCAGCACCAGTCCTTGGAAGCACCCCCATCATCTGCCTGACCCCCAAAGCAAGCACATACAGACATGCAAACCTGCTCCCAGAAAGCTCAGGAAAGGAGCAGGAGAGATGAAAAAGTCACATCCTCGGTTCCCACTGGAAGGAAATGACTGGCTTTGGAGCGAAGGTACTTTTGGCTTTCACATATAAGCAATGTTAACTGACTCAGACCGGCTTAAACAGTAGAGTGAATGATTTTATTATAAGAGCTATATCCATGAGTGCGGCAGGTATGGCCAGATGCAGCAATCTCATCTTTCCACATATCTCAGCCCTGCTTGCTTCTATATTTTTTTTAAAGAGAATTAAAAAGTAGTTTAAAAAACATTAGCAACAGTACATACTTTCACTAAACGAGATAACAGGAATTATATTGACTTGGTTCTCAATTCATGTGGCCACCAGCGCTTCCAGATCTGACCAGCTTAGCATCCCAGCAGGAAAAGAATGCTTCTTCTTTGGTTCCACGGGAGTCCTATCTGTGTCCACCCTCGAGCTGAGAGATGGTTGGCCTCACCGAAAGCGAATGGGCAAGAATGGGAGAATGGGAGTACTGAGAGGGAAAATGAAGAAGAAGGATTTGTGCTGGGCAGGCAGAAACAACTGACATCTGGGAGCGCCCTATCCAAATAACATTTTCCCCAACTTGGTGGAAGGCCGGGAACTGGGAACAACCTGCCAGGAATCCTGTGGTTCCTGTTGAACTTCTTGAACTCCCCTTCCTGTCCACCAGGCTTTGGTATTCCTGAATCATTTCCATCTCAGTTCTTTTCTCCACTGATCCCATGCCAGTTGAGCCGGTGCATAGCACCCCACAGGTCCAGTGGGCCCGCCTGCTCTGTCAAGCTAAGGAGAGCAAAGGCTGAGGTTCAGCCCATAAGTCCTGGCCCAGACAGCCTAAGTTCTAACACTGGTTTGTATATGGATTAGCTATATGATCCCAGACTCTGTTTCTACATCTATAAAATGGGATACACCAGTGTGTCCTTGATAGGATAGTTAAGAGAATCACGTGAGACATGGAATATGCTCCGCATGGTTCCTGGCACTTAGTGAGCATTCAGTAGATGTCAGGTGAAGAAGTGATGATGATTCTATTACTGAGAACATTTCCCTCGTGACCCTCTCCTCTTCCCCTCCTCTACTCCCTGGTTTTACTGAACAATAGATGGAAAGCCATATGACAGAAGTATAGGTAGCAGGCATCTCTGTTTCCTGCTGCTCAGCTCAGCTTTTCTCCCATTTCTCACAGCTGGGAAGTGGCCGAGCAATGTCACAACACTGAGAGAAGCACTTTGTTAGCTGGTTCTGCATACCAATGCCAGCATCTATTTTGGTGGCACAGAGGGGTCCGGGAGCCATGTCTAAGGTGGGGTCTGTGGCAGTGTCCAGGGCCTGCCTTTCTCTGTCCAGGGCCTGACTTTCCTCATTCCAGCCAGACAAATCACTGTAGTTAGAGAGACCCAAGCTGTCCCCCTTGCTGCCTTCTTAGCAACACCTAGAATGAGTAACCTTGCCATGTCCAGGCCTTATCTATCCTCAGACCCTGTCCTCACATCTGCCTTGCCATGAACACACCCTGGCTAGTGCCCCAGCTCAAGCCTGCCAGGGTGCAGCTCTTGGATGGGCCCAGCACAGCTAGGAGATCAGAGGACGCAAGAAATGAATTTCCAGTTCCCAATGGACATTCACCCCAGTGACTTTCCTTTTATGATTGTAGCTTTCCAAGTACCCAGCCACCATCGCTGCCCTCTGCCTGAAATCTTTTCACATTGTTGCAAGCTCAGATAGAGTTTGTCTCCCCTCCCCCTTACAACCCTCCCCTGGTGCCATGCTCTGGCCTGCCCATCTCTGCACACTATCTCCTGCCATCCTCCTCACTCCATGCCCCCAGCCAGACATTGCCTTTCCTCTGCCTGGAACATTCTAGCACTGTGCTCCAGGTTCATTTTTCTCTGTTCCTCCCCAGAGAAGGGCCTCTGACCACACTGTCCTGAACAGTATCCCAGCCCAGCCTCTCTGTGCTATCACGTTGCTTCTTTCAAATACTTTCTCATGACCTACTGTTGCCACATGCACTATTTTCACTTGTTAGCTTTCTGCTTCTATCCCAGAATGTAAACCCTACTTGAGGAGGGATCTTGTCTACCTTAAAAACTGCTACATCATCAAATTTTGGACTGATACATGAGTATACAGTAGATGCTCAATAAATACTTATCAAGTGCAAGAACAACATCATCCACTAAAATCTGTCTGCATATTGCATGCCTTCCACCCAATTTCTCATGCTAACTTGGGGTTTTCTGTTTTACACAAGTTCTCTAGGATGTGCCCACAAATCCAGGGTAAGGAGACACTTGCCACCTTCCCACCAAAGCCCTTCCCATGTCTTTCCTGGAGCTGTGCCAGGCACTCCCCGACTCAGAGGGCAGGTAAGCTGATCTGTACTGGCCTGGTGGATCTGCTCAGATGAAGGGCTGAGCCCCACAAAAAGAATGTAAAGCCTTTGGCTACCTCTGGGGTCAGGGAGCAGGGCACAGAACCTGGCCTTAAATACCGACTGCTGATTCTCAGGGAGCCCTGTTTTTGCCCAAGCCAGGGAACAATGCATCACATGCAGCAGGGAGCCTCTGTATGTTGCAGCTCGGTAGACAAGATTAGTTCTTTCCTGACTCTGACGCAGCAGGAGACAGAACAGTGTGCTGGCTGAGCTTCTTTGGTTCCTTAAGAATTGTCCACCCAGAGTCATCCTTAACCTCAATGGAAGACAGCAGATCCATCATACCTAGAGGGAGTCCATGGGTTCAAGCCCCAACCTATCGCTTACTAGCTAAGTGTTCCTGAGCAGGTCATGTAACCCTCTACATCTCAGGTTTGTCATATGTAAAGTAGACATTAAGCAAATAACAATCATTACCTCCTTAGAAGTTCCACAAGGAGTGAGTGAATTCATACATACAATACATATAAAGCACATCTGGTACACAATCAACCCACATATGGTGGCAGAATCTTGCTTACTTCTCAGCTAGGAGAAAGAGAAAGAGACAGAGCCAGAGCCAGAGCCAGACAGAGACAGCCAGAGAGAGAGAGAGAGAGAGAGAGAGAGAGAGAGAGAGAGACAGACAGACAGACAGACAGACAGACAGACAGACAGACAAGAGACAGAGAGACCCACAGAGAGACAGAGAGACAGAGATTAGGTTCCCAGTCTCCCTTTCAAACACACACCCCAACAACCTAAGTTCCGGCTCCTCCCCTCTGCCTCCTGAAGCTCCTACTTCACAACAGCTCTACAGGATGGGGCTCACACCTTAGCAGTCACATCCCCTACACCTCTATATGTAGACACCTCCTCACACCCTAGTCTCCACTCATATTCCATTTTCTTCAGGGCCTCTAGACTCAGTTTCTACTTTACACTATGTTATTGCCTCATTGTGTTAGCCCCCAAATTCATATGATGAAGGCATAAGCCTCAGTCCTTTAAGATGTGCCTGCATACGAGGATCAAACTTTTAAAGAAGAGATTGAGTTAGAACACTTATGATAGGGTGGCCCTTGATCAACTGGTGCACGATGAGCAGAGAAAAGCAGGCATACAGAGCCAACAGGGCTGCCCTCCCCCACGTGATGACACAGAGAGAAGGTGACCTCCTGCAAGCCCAAGAGACAGGCGTCACCAGACGCCAAACCTGACTCCAACTTCATCTCAGACTTCTGGCCTCTACAACAAAGATGAAATGAATTTCTGTTGTATAGGCTGCTCCATCTGTGATGTTTTGTTACAGCATCCCTAACAAACGAATACATATTGTATCATATATTCTGTTCTTTTACTTTACACACCCACTCCAATTTGTAAATATCACTTTGAGGTGAACACTGTCGTTGCTCACCAATATTCCTCCTTCTCAGGACATGGAAGGATTGAACTTCCTGACTCCTGGGGGTTAGCAGTGTTTATAAGACTTATTTTGGTCAAGAAAACACAAAAAAGGGACACGTGTCACTTTTGATGGCTGCATTTAAGAGGAAGTGGCTGGTCCTCTGTACTCACTTCCCCTGTTGTGGCATTCAAGGAACAGGCTAACATGGGTGGGTGAGGGCACACAATATCAAAGTCACCTGCAAATCTGAGCCAGTACATGAAGGACAATTGTCCTATGGTGCCACCTGGCCCTGTAGTAAACTCTGAGTCAGCAAAACATATGTTTCTCTGGTTATAAGTCACCCAACTTTGGGGGTTCTTATGGAAGCATAAGTAGCGCATCTGGCCTAGTGCAGTATTTATTTTTTACTTTGTTTGTATATTGTTGCCTACTATCTGTCTTTACCTGCTTTACCACCAGTGGCAGTTCTAGGACAGTGCCGGCCTAGCTCTTTTTTAAAATTGTATATATTAGTGCATGTTTGTAGTACATATTGATTATATTTATTGCGGGGAGTAGGTACATGCACATAGCGTATCTTCATTTTTTTCTGTTCCCCTTCCATCCCTTACCCCTGCCCCCGATACATGCATTTCAAGGTCCCCCTCACATTCCTCCTGTTTCTCATTGTCTACCTTTCCTTTTGCTCTTTAGTGTCCAGCTCTTAGTCACCGACATTTTACACACTGACGGGCACATCACAAGTGCTTAGCAGCGCTGAGGAGGATGGATGAGCCTTCTGTCCCCTACATGCCCACGAGTGTGCCCTGCACTAAGCACAGTACAGTACAACTAGGTCTTCACCTCATGAGCACCGATTCCTCCCTGCCCCACTGCCAGGGCACAGCCATCCCTCTTCCCCAGAGTAAGTTTGTCACCCTGCCTCACAACTGTCACTACCGCTCTTGGGTTTCACACCTCTCCATTTGTTATCTTAAGATTAACAGTCTGGCAGGTTTTGCTGAAGCAGCGCTCACTGCTCACCGTGATGGGTGAGGACAATGTCCCCACAGAAGAGACAGAAGAGGCTCCCCCTGGAATGTGATCGCATAGGGGCGGAGGCATTTGGGGTCCTACTGAGTAATGAAGTGGGAAAGAAAGCCAGGAGCCCGGCAGGCAGCTTGCATCCCTGTTGCTGCTCCAAGGAGCCTCCCAACCTTCCTGAACATGGTCCTTCAGACACCATACCCATGTGAGCAAGAGGGGACAGTGAGAGGGGACGCTGTCCTGGACATTTTAGAAAGATTGAAAACCATGCTGGGATGACCTTATTCTGGGCCTAATGACTGAAGGTAAGGGGTGGGCAACAGGGTGCATTCCATATGTCAACTTCTGCAATTAAAAATTTTTCCAGGACAGAAAAATCCTGTCATCAATGTGGAGCATCTACCCTGGCTACAAGGCAGTGGTGATGGAAGGGGAAAGCAGACAAGCCACACTGTTCTTGTTTCCATTGTAAATTCCCAAGAACTGTTGGCAGAAGCCCATTAAATATAAATACTATGTCCCGTGCCCCCAAAGAGCCAAAAAATACTTGAAAATGAGAAGCCCTAGAGTGGGTGGTAGGTACAGTATGCACCGTTTCTCTGCCCAGGAAGTTACAAAGACAAAGGGGGCTGGCTCCTGCCCTCCACGCCCTCTTGCACGTGTGTGTGTGCGTGCACACACACACACACACACACGCACGCACACTCACACAGTGACAGACAGAGGAGCACTGCAGCTCACAGTGCCTGGGAAGCCATAAAAGCAAAAGCCACTGGAGACCCACTGTTTGGGATGAGGATGAACAGGGCAGCCCCCATCAGGAGCAGCTGCTTACCTATGTGCCACTGAGACTTAACGTCCCCTCTGCAGAGGGAAGATGGACCTGTACAGCTTGGGCCACAATGATGTGCCACCTCTTATGTTCTCAATCATTTTTGTAAATCAACTAACTTTTGATCTTAATTTATTTATAAAATAAACTTTATAATGTTCCTATACAAGAAAAAACACTATTACTTGTCACCTATCGAAGGTCAATGTCAAATAATTACACAATTGTTAAAATGCAAATGTCTATCTCTATTTCTCTGGAATTCTCCTGTATGAAATTTTGGGGAACACTGGTCCCATGGTAAGAGAACTAGATTTAAGGCCAGAATAGCTGGTAGATGTCTCCAGGCTTCCTGTAAACATCATGGTCACTTGATTTTTTTAATTTAATTTAATTTAATTTATTTATTTATTTATTTGTGCGGAACCAGGGATTGAACTCTCATGGTCACTTGAGAGCTGTCTGTAAGCCAGGTGCTGTGCACACACCTCCCCTAGTCCTTCTCACCCCCATGGCAGGTGTTAGAATATCCACTTTCTACATAAACATGAGCCTCAAGGAATTTGAGTAATCGGCAAATGACATAGTCAAAAGCACCAGAAGCTGGGTGCAGTGGTGCACACCCATAATCCCAGTTCTCTGGGAGACTGAGGCAGGAGAATTATAAATTCAATGCCAGCCCAGGCAACTTAGTGACGTAGCAAGACTCAGTCTCAAAATAAAAAAGGTAAGTGACTGGGGATTCCCAAGATGGCCCAAAGCAAACAAAAACGCATCAGAAAGTGAAATTTACACTCAGAGTCAGCTGACCCCAGGTGCTGGGGTTTTCTAGGACGTCACTCTGACCTCTCTGGGCTTCAGTGTGAGTACCCATAAAATGAAGGAAGAGAACATACCAGACCAGACATCCCCTAAGGTTTCTCGGACTTCAGAGACTGACAAGGAGACCAGGCCTAGGAAGTGCTCCCACTTCAGGCTCCTAGGAATCTGAGCAAAATGAAGCACTTTGTTTAGAGAAAACCAGGAAGGTGTGGGCAGGCAAGGGAACTACTAGAATGTTCTGACGAGTGCAGGCCACTGGCATAATAACCATACACCTGGAAGAAAACAGTGAGGCCTCTATCTGACACTACTGAAAAACTCTCTAAGTACACTGACAATTTGCATGGAACAAAGACCAGAAAAATGAGACCTAAATTACATCTAAATATGTTGTTCAGAATGTAAAAAATAGGGGAGGGGACAAGCTGTAGAGAAATATATATATAGTAAAATCCCATTGGGAAGAAAAGATAAACAAGAAAGAGTCACAAGAAAAATATCTATGTCTGCAATTATTGGCCTGAGTCGAGTGAAAAGACCTGAAATCACTGATACCAGGCAGTTATTGATCATCTCCCTCTGGGGGGTGGGGAGATGAGAGGATGGGATAGAAGATGGAAATTTTAATAGGTTCATTGCAAAACAGAAAAAAAAATAACCACAATAGAAAACATACAAAATATTACCTCCAACATCACCACAAATATTTACAAACAACTATACTCAAAGGTTATAATATAATAAACTCAAATGAAACATTGATTTGATTAAGGTAAGGAACTGTGGGCAGTTTTTATCTTAGTGTGTGTGATTTAAATTTTTTTTTGCAATGGTGTAACACAAAATGATGCGCTGCTACGCTGAAGACCATTAAAGGCACATTTTCCTCAATTCTCTGGGTATATCCAGAAATAAAGAATGATTTTGAGTCCATTGCCACAGGGAGTTGCTTTCCGACCACCACCCAAGGAACAAGGGGCAGCTTTGAAGGATGAGGGATATGCTCCCCGCAGGAATCCTCTGTCTGAATTTCTACATGATTTTCCAAATTGAAGAAGCAGCCCCTTGTGAATCATGGTTTTCATCGGTAAGGCTTTCTTGCTGGTCATTTTAATTTAATTTCCTGGGTAGAAGAGCCCACCTTGACCAGTTTGGAAACATCATCAACTAACTCTCTGATCTCCCCTTGTTCCTAACAACCCAAGTCTGTGCTCACCAGAAACAGGTGTCCCCAGACCTCCTTAGTCCAGAGAATTAAGGTCTTCATTTTGTATTAAACTCTTGGGATGCCTAAAAATGCTACCTCTGAGAAGCAAGGTTTAAGGAAGCAAACTGATATATTTTGCTAATTAAGCCATTAAAAACCTCATTTAGGTGTAAATAAGAAAGGCCCATTAAATGTTAATGTACAGCGTGGGATGGGAGTGTGGCTCGCCAGTCTCTGACCCCAGGAATGTGATTAGAAATAGAACTCCCACCAAAGCACTTTCCATCCCTTGTTGAAATAAAAGATGCTCCCCTAAAAG
>NDGN011527222.1:0-10673 GCA_002564285.1 Tympanoctomys barrerae
TGGCTCAGTAGAATAAGCGCTTCCCTGGCAAGCGCAAGGCCCTGAGTTCAATCCCTGGTTCCGCAAAAAATAATAATAATAATAATAATAAAATAAAAATAAATAAATAAAAAAATAAATAATACACATTGTGCTTCCCTTTAGTAGGTTCTTTTTGAAACAGATATCCTATTTTGAATCTGAATGAAGCACTTTGCTAAAGTTGGTCCTGTAGGATCGGTATTTCGAGAAAAGGTTTGCACCACAAAGAAAAAAAAAATGAAAAGCCAAGATCATAAAACTTCTGTGTAGGAAGGATGGAGTTAAAAAAGCAGGATTTTGTGAGGCTGTTAGTTACATGAAAAGGGCAATGTCCTTTTTCCCAGTAGGAGAATATGAAAGTGATAAGAAATGGAAATATTCATCACTCTGTGGAGCAGAAAAGAGATGGAAGACTTTGTTAAATAGATGCAATCTCTCCTCAGGGAGCTTGAAAGGAATGAGCCACCTATGATCATCCGGAGGAAAGCAGTGCATTGGAAACTCTGGCAGTGGGTCAGGAAAGGCAGTCCCGCAGCATAGGGCAGGCTGTGGTACTAGGTCAAGCCTGTTCCTTTTTGAGAAAGCCACCCCTCTAGACAAGCCCCCAAACAGAAGGAATGCATTCACAGAGGAAAGAGTCAGCATGCTTCCAAGGAGGAGGTCGCAACAACATTTACTGGTCAAGGAAACAGAAGAATTAAGAAGAAATATTTTCCTATCTTGTTTTCTCTTTTCTTTCTCTCACTGTACTTTTCTCTCCCTGTCTCCGGAAACTGGCATTTTGGTTTAGCTAAGATTGTTGTAGGAAATAAGCCCTACTTTGCTGCACCATCAAAATTTCTACTTCCAGAGCTGCGAACTCCCCAGGACTTCAGTGTCCATTGACCTAGTTTAGATCAGACCTGAAGTCCTGCTCTAATCCCATATGGGACATCAGAGGGGCCACACTGAATAAGTATTCATGTAAGTACAGGGTTTGAGGCAAATAAATACTTCTTAGAAATAGGGCACTGCATGTTCAGACACCACAATAAGAATATATCAAATGCATATAGAGAAAACTGTAGGAAGGAGAGGAAGTAAAGTAGAAGGAATTTTTGTTTTGCATTGCTTTAAATATAGTCTATGGGAGATTCCAGAGACATTGTTCATAGAATTAGCTTTGAAGAAAATGTCACACATGAAAGCCCAAAAGAGGAGGAAAGATAATGATAAAGCTTTTGTTATCACAAGTCAAAGAAGAAATTTTACCCCTTCTTTTGGAAAAGCCTTGCTGTGATTTAGGTATTAAAAAGTTAAGTAAGTTTCAGAGTTAACATTAAAGAGTCAAGCCCTGCTGGTGAAGTAGCTCAGCGGTCTAAGAGACTGCCTGGCAAGTACAAGGACCCAGGTTTGATCCTCAGTACCACATGTCCTCCTGGTCCGGGAACTTTTGGCCAACTATGCTGGCCCTGAAACTGGGCGTGGTGGTGCATGCCTGTAATCCCAGCGCTGGGGAGGCTGAGACAGCAGAATCAGTAAGAGAGCATACCCTGTATCAAGATAAGAATAAGTTTTTAAAAATTAATGAGTCAAGCCCTGGCCCACTTGTGAGTCAGTCGCACAGAATCAAAGTCCTGGCTGCTGTACATATCCCTGCTCACAGTGCTTGTGCTTTTGATATAGAATTCTGTGCCATTTTTATATCAAACATAAAGGCAATAGCACTAACATGTGGCAAAGAGAAGTAAGATGTTTTAAATTTAAAGGCAGTACAGTATAATACAAAGTATTTCATAAGAGAATTCATCTTGCAAGATTTGCTTTTTGTTTGAACAAATTCATAATAGATATTGTAAAGTATGCTGAAATCAGAAACTGCTATGTTTGAAGTGACCAGCTCAGCCTGCCCTGGGGACAGGGCTGATGCAGCATCTGGTGCCAGGAGATGGAACCGAGGTCCCTGAGCTTGCCTAAGTTTGCCTAAGCAGGCTCTTTAGACTGCTAAGCTATCTCGTTGGCTCAATAATCTCTTGACGTGATTGCCAAACTTGTTCAGGTATGACAAGCTTTTTAAAAAACAAAGAATATGTTGAAGCTGTAGGTGTTGAAAGTTTCAATTGATTAAAAGATTACACAACAATATAAAGTTGCTAAAAATTGAGAAATTCCTTGTGAAATATTTTATCATATTAAATATATATTGTGGGGATTTTTTGTTTGTTGTTATATGACTTATATATGAAACTTGGTATCTGCTATGGAGAATATTATAAGCAACTTTGTAATACTCAGGAACCTATGGCCCTCAAGTTAACAATGATTGGCTTTTGACCTAAATTTGTTCTACAGATGGAGGGCCAGAAGTGACATAAATATATGATTTTACTAGGATCAAAAATCTAGGCCATCAGTAGGAGAGACAAGGATGGGGTTCAATTTCCTGGGCAAAGACATCAATTCCAGCCTGTTCTGTCTACATAGAAGTTTAATTGCCCCATTATTTTTGCCATTAAATGTCATTACTTGACTTGCATCTTATATATACACAATATATACCTCAAATACATATATCCTAAAGATACACATATCCTATCCTAAAGATAGATAGATAGATAGATAGATAAAATATGAATATTTTGAAATACATAGAATTCCAGAATCTAAAACGTCATATTTTCAGTGAAGATTGTAGAGGTACTCTAGTAGTAACATGAATGAATGAACAGAACATCAAACTATATAATTGTTATTTCCTGCCTTCTGTATGGAAGGGAATTTTGAAAACTCTGAGCTTGCTGCAGAGAAGCATCCTAATACTTTTAGCCTGTTTCTATTTACTTCTCTGTTCATTTCTCTAGTTAATGATAACATTAGAAGACTTCACAAAATACATAAGAAATCCATAAAGAAGGTATACACTTATCTTGCTCCAAAGAGGTAACTAGGTAACTGAGAAGATACAAGTCTCTTCCATTAAGACTGAATTGTAATGTCATTCTCCAAAAAGAAGATGATAAATCCACTTTTGGCAAATGCATTTTGGGAGCTCCTACACACCTCACCCACTAAACACAGACTTATATGAACCTGCATATTTACAATATGTCCTGTCTGTGCTTGAAGAAAAAAAACCACAAATCAGCTGAAAGTTGTATATTTATTCCTATTTACTTTAAAGCAGATATGTCCTGGTAAAAATATAAATGTAATATATAATTTTATTTTTTGTAATAAATACATTGCCAAATATTGTAGAAGGGACTTTCTCCTTCCTTTCAAAATAAAAAATGAAAAGCTCGCCCCCAGATTTTTAGCTTCATTGTGCTGAAGGGAACAAATTTTGCAAAGGTGCATGTCATCATATTCATTTGCTACAGCTATTTGAGAGATTGTCTTAATCTCTGCAGCTTCTTTGAAAAGAAAAAACACACTTAATGGCCACACTAAATAATTTTTCAGATATGGGAAGGGCAGCATGTTTAAGTTCCAAGAGCTTGAACTGGGCATTCGTGTCCCATTTGTAAGGATTCGTAATGTTTTCTTCATTGTAATTCTAGTCATTCATTGAGTTCCATTATAACTTATATTGATTCTATTTTCAGGAGTATGGGATGAGACAAAGAAGTAATTAAGTAGTTTTTCAAAGGAGAACCACTGTCACCTAAACTCATTACAGGAGAATAAAATACCTCCAATTTCTACCATATCTAAACTAATTTGAAATTAATTAATCAGCTTTATAAGGCAAAATTTGGAAACTTGTAATAATTTAAAACTACCTATTTTATAGATACCTATGAATGCTCATGAATTTATACAGATTTTATCTTGGATATCAGCCATGTTCTGAGAATAACTACAGCTTTATGCCACATGGATGAAAATGTATATTTTTAAAGTGAAAATCTTGTACAAATACTGTCTATACCTTGGGCCTATTCTAAGGTTAAGGCATTGCTTAGCAGAAAATTAATGTAAGTTTCAAATCATTTAAATAAGGTCAGTTGGGGGCCTTGAGAGAGATTAGCTCTGCTGCTGAGAAGTCCAAGGTGGGCAATGTGCTCTTTAAATAAAAATTTAAATACGGATGAAATATGACCCTTGGCTAAGTCGTTTCAATTTAGGTAATTGCCATACAAAGGATATGGTAATGAAATGTGTGAACAGGGGTGGTAAAACTTTGCAAGTTGTTGAGAATGCAGGCAGATGCAAAAGTTAATAGTTACTCATCCACTGTACTAATATCTAATATAAGAAAAGGCCTACCTGACATAGAAGCAGCCTTAGCTTAGATGTGGCCTTTTAGATAATTAAGTATGGTTGACTTTCTGTAAAGTGGTCACTTCAGATGTTTCCCTTTCTTTGGCCTGAGCTGTATTTTACAGGACAGAAAATATATCTTTTTTTTTTCAAAAGAGGAGCATGGGACTGTTTACCCAAGAACAACTAAAGATGGCCTCCATGTTCCACAGAGCCATTTTTTCCTTTAATCCCAGGAATATATGATTGAAAGATACTTAAGCCATTGGTTTGGCAACTATCTTTGCATTCTTTTGGTGTGTCAGGTGCAGTTATAGAAAAGACAGGGATGTAGAAGCAATTAGAATAAGTATGTTGACTGTACCTCCATCCAAACTAAAGCAGTTGTCCTATTTATGGGCAGTTGTACAAGATAATAAAGACTCTGGGAGCTAAAAAAAATTTCAAAATCCATTTTTATTATCTTATAAATGAAATCTTTCCTTCTGGTGGAAAGAATTTGCACAAGATCCAGTAAGTTATTAGAAATAGGATTATGAACAAAACCTTATCTTTGAACTTCAAGATGAATAGGACAGTTCATGAGATTATGTCTCTCTCCTTGGTGCTGATATTGTTTTTATGATTGTTCTTCTAACTCCCAGAATGCAGTAATTTCCTCCCAAATTTTCCAGTTGCTCACAGTTTTCTTTGTTTGATTGTTACATTTTTTTGTGAATAAATTTTGCAAAACATTGCTATAAAACAGAATGAACTCTGATTTATAATTCACACTACAAGGAATTCATTTCATAAATTTTGGTAATTCTATCACAACTTTAGTACTTTCAGCTATAAATAACTCATGTTTGTTCTTAGCTTCTCTCTCTCTCTCTCTCTCTTTCTGTCTCTCTCACACACACACGCATTGCATTCCTGCATAATCCATCAATTTGTTCAAATAGTGTATAATGTATAGAATAAAGTAATGCATTGTGTGCTGAAATATATGAAAACCTTCTGCTCATTTCTTCCTAACATGCTTCTAAAAGTGGCCTAAGGCTTCCCTAAAAGAAAATATCCCTGTTGCAAAATCCTACACTAGTCCAGAAATTTCAAAATAAAATTGAACTATCAATGGATCTTTCTTTGCAGTATGACTTCACACTAACCAAACTCAAAATAAAAAGTAAATTTTCTGTATGTTATACAATATGCCCATCCTGTATTTCTCATACTACAAGAAAAGCCTGATCATAACCAGGTCGCCACTTTATTAGCTTCAGGAAAGAGAAACAAAATCACCTTTAAGGCACACTCAGTCCTTTTTGTTTTCATTGGGACACAAGACTGCAAGTTGCACAGTGCAGATGCAGACCTACAACCTTTGACCATGTCTCCTGTGTACCCTGCAGTACTGGGGAATTTCATCTCTATGTTGCCATCGACAGCCAAACAGTGTGGTGGTAGAGACTGTTGCATTCATTTCTTTATCCTCAAATCTAACAAGTTGTCAGTTATAGAATATGCTCAATACACATCACTGAATAAGTTAATGATAGGAATGTTAATTTGAAAGCTAAAACAATAAAAAGTACAGCGTATATCAGATTGCATGAAAAAGGGAAAGCAAAAGGCTTTACATTTTGCTTATCCATTAAAAGATAAAAATTAATATATTTATGCATTACAAAACATAATTTTGACATATTCCTAAATATAAGGGAAATTTGTGTCTGCGATCATATGTATTCCATATCCTTAGCTAAACTCTACGTCACAAAGACTGCCACTTTTAGACTGAAGTTTCTGCTATCTTACCTCAGTAGGCTCTTGCATATCTATCCTCCCCGTGTAGGTCACCAGAGCTTCCGGTTAGGTGGGTTCAGCCTATGGAGACCACAAGCAGGTGAGTGGCATAAGGGATAGGAGGAAGATCATTGTGTTTATTTCTGAGCTCTTTGTCTGGGAGATTGCCTTGGTCTGGTCATGTCTTACAACCAAAGGCCTCAGTTCCTCTGCATGCACTTCTACTACAGGCTCTAGAAAATATATTGCTAATTTCTAGTTACTGTCACTATCGTCTTCTCCTCATCCCTTCCGATTACTCTTCTATTCCTTTTTCTTCATGATTTTCAGATATATTTGCAAGGTAACCTACTATAAAATGTTCTTCAAAGAAGCCAGGTTGCATGCAGCATAATAAGCTTTCTCCTAAGATGCCAATCCATCAGGAGTTCAAAAGAATAATCATGTGAAAAAAAAAGTTTTACATGCAAGACAATGGTCATCAGTATCCTGGCTATATCCTTAGTACCACCCAACATTATCGAGGGTTTTGTAAATCACTTTACCATATATACTTTATCTGTGAACTTGTTTTTTTTTTTTTCATTATTGAACTCTAGTTTCAGAAGTGAGGAAAAAACAAATATATCTTACATATTTGTTAGTGATAATATCCAAGTCATTTAGTAGGTAGCAACTTGATCCTGGAGATATCTGGCAAATGTTGAGAAAGTCTAGCTCAGATATTGCTATTACAAAGTAACTTTTATTCAAAGTGAGTGAACCTCCACTCACAGCGCCAATCACTCTATTAAATCCACTAAAACTGAACTTATCTTTTTCTCATTAAAAATTCTAAGCAATGGCTAAGAAAAAATTGAAATTCTATATCTTACCCAAAAGCTGTAATTTGATTACATCTTTGCAACCCATATACTTGTATATTCAGGCAGTTATGAAATTATTTATGCTCTGGTGAAGTGCATAAATATTAAGTATAATCCTCAAATAATCCAATTTATTTCATATGATTATGTTTCAAGATGTTTCACCTATGCTTCATTTCATGTTGTATTAAAATAAAG
The DNA here is from genome assembly GCA_002564285.1 of Tympanoctomys barrerae. Taxonomy (NCBI): domain Eukaryota; kingdom Metazoa; phylum Chordata; class Mammalia; order Rodentia; family Octodontidae; genus Tympanoctomys; species Tympanoctomys barrerae. Next base: position 7,116 of record NDGN011527222.1, read on the forward strand.
CAAAATAGAGTACATTCTTTTCGAGCAAACACTGCTTTTACCTGGTCTCTCCATGGCAAACTGACATCAAGTTGCAGAGTCTGTTGTATTTTCTTACAACACAAAACTGCTGGTGTCACATATTCTTCAATGTCTTAGAAAATATATTTTTGCCACAATTGACTTTTTAGGAGTGAAATGATGCTTAAAATGCTGAAAGTGTTAATCTTGAGTTCTTAAAGTTCTGTCTACATAAGTGTAATCTCATATTTTGTTTTATTTGCTTTGTGTTTTTCTCCTTATGGAAAAAAGTAGAAAGAAAGTTTGAGTATAGGCAGTGGAACATAAATGGAGCAAAAGCAAATGGAAATTTTCTGAAGGTTAAATAAGTAGAATAAAAGCATAGAAAGATTATTTTGAAATAACAGCTCCATTACTTTTTAAAAATGTATTTTATTGTATTTTTGTTGTCTCACTATGCAGCTCTGACTCGTGATGATCTTTCTGCTTTCAGCCTCCCCAGCACTGGGATTACAGGCCTGAGCCACTACACCTGGACTCTGACCTACTCAACTTGCCTGGAGGTATGATTGGCATGGCATTGGTGCCGGGAGTTGGATCCTGGTCCCTGTGCTGACCTAAGCAAACACTTAGTACACTGAACTATCTCACCTGCCCAGCCCCATTACTTTTTTATTTTTTAAGTACAGAGTCTACAGGATCTCATTACACAGATCAGACTCATAGTGATCCTACTGTTTTCAGGTCCCCAAGTGCTGGGATTACAGGGCCCCCCACACCATGCTCAGTCTCAATCATAGCCTCAAAACACGGGGTGGGAGGAGCGGCATGGCATGCTGTGGATCGAATGCTGATCCTTGCGTCTGCTAAGTAGGTACTTTATTCTGCTGAGCTATCTGGCTGCCCCTCCATTACTGACAATGAAGAATAAATGAGATTCCATGAAATTGAGTCCTTCTGAAAACTGCAGCAATCATACACACAAAAAGCATGTATTTTAATTCCTATATGTCTTTGTTTTTATTTTAGGGGTCTACGGGGTGTTCAGGGCCTTACTACTAGATCAGACTTTTAGTGATCCGCCTGTTTACAGCCTGCCAGGAGCTGAGATTACAGGCATGCACCACATTACCCAGTCTCAATTGCTGTCTCAGTGCTCCCCCACCAGGAGTGGGGGTTGAGGGTGGGCGGGGCTAGCACCGCAGGCCCTGGATTCAAACCCCCGGCTCCTGCACCTGCTTGCAGGTGCTTTAATCTACTGAGCTATTTGGCCGGCCCAAATTCCTATTTCTGTGCCTCTTAGTGTGAAATGATGTTTCTAGTAGAATGAAAGTAGGATACTGATTTTCAAACATGAAACAACAACTATTAATACAATGAAATCATTTAAGAGAAAATGGAATTTAGTGTTTTTTTCTATTACATGAAACTTTATAACTCCAGAATCACAGACACATTGCAAACAAGAACAAATACAGTTAAGGCAAATATGACAAGTAATTGAAAAATATTTGATATAGGCTGATAATTTCCCCCTGAAAAAGCATCACAGTATTTTCCTACATAGCTGACTTTGTGATTTCTTGTTTTTTGCTTAAGGTGGAATGGAATTGTAGTACTCTGACAAAGTTTAAGAACATCATACGGTGTGTTTTAGCAGTGTGGGGGCCGCTGATGATAGGAGTGGAAGAGACCATAAGCCCGCTCACTCGCTAACCCTCCCCACTTCCCTCAACACCAGCTGCTGTGCTTGCTGTCAGCAGTTGTCTCATCCAGGATCTATTAAGCGGATGTGAAAGGGACAGAAACACAGGACCCAAGCCAGTTCCCCCCAGAAAATGATGACAAATAAGCTTTTGCTGTGATCACTGCTCAAACAAGATTCAGTTGTTGTTTGCGCCAGAAAGAACTATATCAAACCTAAAGCTCAGGTAACCTACGATTAACCAATGCACGGAAGTTCTCCATGGAATTCAAGTATCTCAGGATGGCTTTTGTTTGATGTCTAAGGCCAAAGCCTTAGCAAAAGGACAAGGCTTCTCACGCTGTTATAAAAAGTTCCTTAGAGCATTTCAGGACTTGTAGTTGTGACTGTTTCTCATGTCCTCATGATTTGAGTACTTCTGTGTCACTGTCCAAAATACTAAAATACCGTTTTCTTACAAGAATCATAAAATCTTCTCTTTTATGAAATAAACCAGTTTTGAAGAAAGGGAAAATAATGCCCTAGTACTGCCCTAAAAGCTTGATGACAAGTATGGTCAGAGTAAGAACAGATGGTCTAGACTCTTTCCTCAGCAATAGTTTTGCTAGATGTTTGTGTACGTATTAGTGAGATTTTACATTTGAAGGACTTTGAAGTCAGAAAATAAAATCCTCCGATACCTGTTTTTTTTTATCACAATAGGATTATTAAAAATGATGTGGGGGCACAGAGGAAAGTGACCAATGATGTAGAGTGTGCCTAAGGAGGGTCACATGGAGAGAAAATATTTTCTCAGGCTTTCTCAGAGAGCAAACTGGCCAAGCAATGGCCGTGACTCATGCATGTGGCTGACACTGACAAAACATCTACAAACTACAGTACAGGGTTTCAGGGTAAATCCTGAGTGGATTTTACTGACCTAGGCAGATACAAAAGTTACCTTTTTCATCATATAGGTCTTGCTTTATCTTGGTCTTATCCATTCAGCAGAAAAGTATAAACCCAAAGTATAAAAAGTAAAGCCCCATTAATATGCTCAGCTGTAAAACGCTCAAGTCAACAACTTCAGACATTGCCAGTTCTGCAGATAACCCACTACTATTATGAACTACTGGACTATATTGGATTATTTTGTGGGATTCATGCATCTACAATATTTGAATGGCAATGGAATGCCCATTTCTAACAAAACTAAACAAAACAGGGGGATATAAATGAAGGACCATTTTGTAGTGAAAAAAGGATAGATATAGATATAGATCTATAAATGTGCGTGTATCTATCTATCTATATCTATCTATCTATATCTATAGATACAGAATAGTTAGGATAGACATACAGCTACTTTTTCTTGGTTCAAGGAGAAGAAAGATTTGTACTAATAATGTTTAGACAAGATATCATGTCTACATCTTGTACTATGAATAGCTACTATGAAGACAATATGCAATGTATTAATTATTATAACTCATACTTACCTGTTTTGAAACTGTCTTATTGCTATTTCTTTCTCAATAAAATTAATTTTTTTAAAAAAAAGAATGAAGTGGGAGGGCTGGCCAAATAGCTCAGCAGATTAAAGCACCTGCAAGCAGGCGCAGGGCCCAGAATTCCATCCCCAGGACTGCTGCCCCAGTGCTGGCCCTGGGGCGCACTGAGATGGCAATTGAGCCTGGGCATGGCAGCGTGCACCTGTAATCCCAGCTCTTGGGAGGTTGTGAACAGGTGGACCACTATGAGTCCGATCTAGTAGTGAGACCCTGAACACCCTGTACAGCCTAAAATACAAAAAAAAAAAAAAAGGAAGGAAGGAAGGAAGGAAGGAAGGAAGAAAGAAAGAAAGAAAGAAAGAA
>NDGN011527225.1:4115-15076 GCA_002564285.1 Tympanoctomys barrerae
AGAGAGAGAGAGAGAGAGAGAGAGAGAGAGAGAGAGAGAGAGAGCGCAAGCGAGTAGCATCTGTGCTTGCTCCAATGTGCTCCCTCCTGGGGCTGGGCGTGAATGTCACCTACAGCTACTGCCCTTGCACTGGGCCCTCCGGGCCACCCTCACAGCTCTACGTGACACCTCTCTGCCTCCACAGCTGGGCATCTCCAAGAAACCAGGTCCCTCTGCTGACCTTGGCCAGGAAGTCAACCTGCCTCCGCCTTAAGGAGCCCTCATCTCACTGGGGCGCTCCTGACCCCAGAGGCTGCTTGACCATGGTACAAAGTGACCGAGCTCCACTCTGCACCTGCCGCTCCTTGTCTGAGGGGACTTCTGCCGGCTGCTCTGAGTCTCCCAGCAGACCAGTTCTCTGTGTCCTTTGAGTGTCTGATGTTCTTTTGTGATCACAGGTAAGTGAGCTGCTCCTAGACTTTTGCTGGGAGTATCGTGCATGTAGGAGATTTCTGGTGTAGCTTGAGAGGACAGTAGCCATTGTGGGCACATGCCAGAATGGCAAAAGCTGCCTGCTCCAGGGAGAATTTTAGCTTCCTGCTTGTCCCTGCTGGGCTGTTCCAAGCCCTGTGAGAGTGAGACACCTCTGGTCTGCTGTGGGTGTTTCAGTCTCGGAGATAGTGACTTTCTGACACTGAATACGTGTGTGCACCTTAACTACTACCCTTCCCTCCTTTGCTCATTTACTTGTTAACTCAGTAAATATTCAAATGCCTAAATGGAAACTAGCAGATAGTGACAGTATTTGTTAACTTGGAAGGTTCCAAATCTTCCTCACTGGGTTGATGGAGGCTAGAGCTGGTGGAGAGGATTCCCACATCAGCTGGCGTGAGATGCTGCGTGACCTCAGGGATGCCCTCCAGCCTTGAGAGGTGAAGTGTCTGCCACAGTCGGCCATCGGGCAGGGCATCTGGGAAAGCCAGAAGTGTGCTCTGTTACTGAAGCATCTCTGGTGAGTGGTATTTAGAAGAGAAGAGACAGTGTCCTTGCCTTGAACCAGGGGTTTCTTGCAAGGTACAATAGTGACATTTGTGGAAGAGCTGGACTCCTATGCTTAGCGGGTTGGGTTGGCTTTCTGGATGGCAGAGAGGGGCGGGGTGGGACCTGGACGGGCTTTCAGGAGGAGGTGGTACTTGTGAAAAGATTAAAAAGTGGCCCAGTGGGTAAGAAGTTGAAAAGCAGCTATAGTGGAAGATGGACGGGGACAACAGCCCATCCCCTGAGTTCCACGCAACCAAGATCCGGGTGGATGAGAGAGGGTGGGTGGGGGTGGATTTGGATGCTGGTGAATACCAGCCCTGAGGGGACACTGATTTGGAGCACTTTATCCACGCAGTAGCTCTTGCAGGGGCTCTTCTGCTCACTCCATTTATCCAGATTCTACACACAGGGACCTCACCCCTCTATCCTGCTCATCCCTCCCTAAACCACTGATCCAGCCGCAGAGGTGAGCGGAGTCCAGAGCTCTTTCTCCTTGAATTGTTTTGTAATTAGAAGTGGAAGTTTACTCTAATGACTGCCAATTACCTGGAACAATCTATCCTTTGGTTTCTGGTGACAAATTAATGAAATTACCATAGGGAGCTAATTACCAAGGATGCAAACTGGACGCATCTAGCAGAGGCATGTCTTCTGGAGTCAGCTACATCTCATTTGCAGGTTCTCCTAGGGCATCCAGGGCATCTCCTGTGGGATATGTAAATGATGTAATTTCAGTGTGCTGGATTCCTAGTCTCAGTCACAGAGAAAGACATATTTACTGCACATAATTAAAAGGTGAAATAGACCCTGACAGTGGGATTTACAGTCATGACACTGGGCAGGAGGAGCAGAGGAAGGAACTGCAAACTTCTAGCACCTTGGCTCCAGGTGAGCCGCCTTTGGGCCGGGCACCTGGCCTCTCTCACCAATCCTCCATGGACCTCGGTGCCGACAGTGCCTCAGCAGTGGCAGTCACGGGACGGGGATGTGTGGCACACAGGCAAGTGCCAGGGGAGCTGCTTGTCCATTTGCCTTTCCACTGGTGCCAGTGGGGAGCACCCCGCGACACTGCAGTTGGAAGGAAGCTGTGCCCATCACTATACCCCCAACGTGGCACTGTGGTTGGGAAGCTGAGCACTTGCGCTGGAATCGCAGCTCCGGCTGGACTTGGAGACACGGAGCCACTTCTGCCGGTTCTGCTGTCTACATTCGCAGAGAAGCTCTTCTCCGTGGCTTCCCGGGACGAGGCCAGCCCAGACAAAGGCAGAGGAGTGGAAGAGGCTGGAACCCTGCAAGGGCGCAGCTGCAAGGTCTTAAGAGGACCCCCGAGAGCCAGTTCCTCGGGGAACGTGGGATCCTCTTTCCCTGGCACTTGCCAAGCCCTGTTTTCTAACTTCAAATGAAAAGAAAGCCTGTGTGCTGATGCGTAGAAGCCCTCGATTTTACGGCTGCTCTTCAATTGTGTCAGCCAACAGCACTTCCAGATGGCAGCGATAGGCGAGGTGACGTCCACTGGTCACTTAGGAAGGCCTGGGACGCTTACGGTTCTCCAGGATAGAAAGGATGGAAGAGAGAGAACAAAAGAGAGGATGGAAGAGAGGGGCTAAATCACCTGCTCGGCCCTTTCTCTTGTGTGATGACAAAATCTAGCTCTTGGTGACAGTGCCAGGATGTCCCAGCTCAGCTCTGCCTCTCTCAGATGCTCACACAGGGTCTGACTCAGGAAAGGACTCTCCCCCTCCCTCCCAGGGGTTGTCTAAAGCCTGGAAAGGAAGCCTCTCCAGGGTCCTCCCTGGACACCTTTGGGGCCAGGAGGCCAAGTGCACACAGGCCTGCTCCACAGCAGCCTGAGGATAAGGGGAAGTAGCTCCGGAACGCCTCCTTCTTCCGTGCTTCTCTGCGTGTTGCCCTCAGCACCCAGGAGCTCAGCGCTTTGCCCTGTTACCTAGCAGCACACTGTTGGCCCTAATGAAGGAGAAGAAGGCAGAAAGATCGATGAATAAGGAATAGACAAGCTGCTGATGAGAGCAGCTGATTTGCTTGGCTTTGCTTCCTAAATACAGGGCAAGAGCGTGACCTTGCTCTTCCTCCATAGGCGTAGTGGGGGCCCCTTCCTCCCCAGAAACCTTTCACAGGAGGCTTTGCCCACCTGCAGCCTGCCCATTGAGCTGGGCTGAGCTTGGGGCTGAAACCCCAAGCTCCAGCCTCAGGGCCAACTTTGGCGCCACCTAGGGGCTCAGCCCAAACATAACTCTAGGTGAGCACAGCTGACTTCCACTATATTGGTAAAATATGCAGAACACCACTTATTCTCCAGCCAGTGAGCGGCTTGGAGACGGTGAGGACATGCAGGTGGGCGAATGCTGTGCTTTAGGTGTTTTAGATCTTTAGAGCTTTCAGTGATAACAAAGCACACGATAGCATGTGTGCCACAGGTTCACCACAACTGCTAGATCTAGAATGTTCTCCAGAAGCCTCCTGAGTTCAGAGGTGAGGCTTTGGGGAGGTGACTGGATCAGGGGGTGCTGTGCCATTAATGGAGTCATCCTGGGCTGTCAGGAGGTGGCGCCTGGCCGGAAGAGGGGCCCTGGAGGGGTGCACCTTCCTCTTGGCTCCCCTTCTCTTTCTCTGCTTCCTGGCCACCATGGCCTGAGCCGCTTTCCTTCGCCCTCACCCTCCCACTATGCTTTTTCTGCCTGGGAGCCAGCTGACTCTGGATGGAATCTTCCAGAAATCGTGGGTCAAAATAAACCCCTCCTCCCTTAAGTCTTGGGTGTTGGGTGTGTAGCCCAGCAAGCGAAGCGACTACCAGCCACGGCCAGCACCGCTCACTCACCGCCCCCTCTTTCCCTCCCCGCTCCGCTGCTGCAGCTCTGCACATTGAGCTCCAGCTCCTTCCTCTAGTCCCATCCCTGGACCTCCACTCTGCCGTCTGTTTCTGTGGGCTGGAGCACCCCAGGCACCTTGTCCTTTTGTGCCAGGCTTGTTTGGCTTAGCATGGTGCTTTCAGGGTTCACCCATGCTGTGGCGTATGCTAGTATTTTCTTCCTTTTAAAGGCTGAATAATCTTCCCCTGTGTGCCTGGACCACATTCTGCTTTTCCACTCATCTGTTGAGGGACATGGCCTGTCCCCCTGTCGCAGAGCTGGCCTTGACTGCTTGGCCTCTACTCGGCTAGAGTGTAAGTCTAATGAATTTTGGGTGAGCTCCCAACCCCGTGAGATGGGGCGGGCACACGCAGGAATCGCTGCATGCATAAAAACACTTCATTATACCAAGTAAGGAGTGAAATCTGTGGGAGGAAATTTGGAAAATGTAGGAAAGTGTCAAGAAGAAGTACAAATTGCCCGTGACCCATGCCCCCGAGAGAGCAGGTGACCTATATGCACCCTGGGAAGGGAAGATTTAGAGAGAGAAGCAAGACGGCCGTGACAGCGCTTCCGAGGGACGTTGGCTGCTCTTGCTTTTGCAGAGGAGCAGCTTGGAAGAAACCCCTCGAGGGCCCGCCCGAGATGCCAGCCGCAGCTGCTGAAGCTCAGCAAGGCGGCAGAAGCTGCAGGGGCTAGGCCAGGTGGGTGCAGCCCGGGGCAGATGCATGGTTTACAGGACATTGACTTACACCCAAGGAAAGCTGCCCTCCTGAGAGAGCAGCCCGACCCCTGGCCCAGCCCTGTGAGGCAGGAACGGTTTCCTGTGTCGCCCGTGCCTGGCCCAGGCAGTAGGCACGGCAGGGAGTGTGGCCCAACTCTCAGATAAGATGAAACCTCAGCATGGCTAAAAACCTAGGCCAGGACTCGAGGCCACATTGCAAACCCCAGGCCAGTTCTGTCCCTGGGCTGCAGAACTGAGTGGTGGGACAAGCGGGGCATGGGGCGGGGTGCTTGGGGATCTCTGGACTCCCTGCTGAGAGGTTGGGACAGGCTGGGGATGAGAGTGACCAGCAGGAGGGGCTTCACTACTCCATTAATAATAATTCTGATTCTTCCATGTATGTGATGGTTTATTTTATTTTACTTTTCCAGAACTGGAGATCTAGGTCTTCCCAGTGAGCTTTTCCCTAACTATTTTGTTTAATTTTGAGACAGCGCCTTGCTAAGTCACTACTAAGTTTCCCAAGCTGGGATTGAACTTGTGATCTTTCTTCTTCAGCTTCCACAAATTCTGGGATTCCCAGACTGACCTAAATTTTTAAGGGAGTTTCTTACCCATATTCCTCTTCTTTTTTTTTTTTTTTTTGAAGTGATAGTTCAAAATACATACACAGTTTACCACTAGTGGGCATCATGTCCCCTACCCTTCCTGCATCAGGTGCTGGATTTTTGCCATCTTCACCCCCACATCAACCCTCCAAGCACAGTTGGGTACGACTTACTAGCCCAGAAGGTATTCATTTTTTAAATAACAGCTTTGCAAAATATAAATCACATACGATAAAATTCACCCTCTAAGGAATACACAGTTTCTAAGCCGGGGCATGGTGACGCACACCGATCATCCTGGCGCACTAGGAGGCTGACTTAGAAGGAGCACAAGTTTGAGCCCAACCTAGGTAACTCAGTGAACCATTGACTCAACGTAAACAGTAAAGCTGAAGGGCCCGGGGTAGGCCAGGGATGCTAATGGAGCTCAGTGAAGGGCCCTGGTTTCCATACCACTACTCCCCAAAAGAACGACAGGGTGCATTTAGCGCATTTACAGGACTGAGCGAGCTGTGCCACTCCAGAGGCTCCCCGCTACCCCAGGAGACCAGCAGTCTCGAGGCAGTCACCCCCTTCCCCTCGCAGAGTGTGTGCTCCCAGTCTGCTTCTGTCCCGATAGCTTTACCTGCTCTGAGCACACGGGCCATGTGGACAGACTCAGGATAAGTGGCTTTTGCACCTGGCTTCTTTGGCTTTGTGTGAGGTCTCCAAGATGCACCTACGTAGGAGCACATGTTGGTCCTTCTGGCGGCTGAAGCATGTTCCGCTGTGCAGATAGCTGCCTGTCCCACTGCATGGGCAGTTGCGTGCTCTGTCCTGTGGGTAGCTGCATGTGTCCATCCTCCCATCGGCTGGTGGACGTTTGGGTTCTTTTCACCTTCGGCTATTGTGAGCTGTATGTGTCTTTCTGTTGACCTCCCTGTGCAGACAGACTGTCCCCATCGTGCAGATGAGGCACTAGGGCCAGAGCTGTGAGGACGTGCCAGCCTCCGCTTTTCAGCAGCCCTGCTATGCCAGCACCCTGAGGCCCACCAGAAGCGTCAGGGTTCATCCCAGGAGCCCAGGTCTGCCCTGCTTCTGATGTCCAGGGAAAGCCATGGGCCCCTCCCGGCCTCCGCTCCTGCCCTTGGCCAAGCTTGGCCCATGGTGGCTCCTTCTGATGCCAGCAGGTGAGCAGGCGTCATCGCCAGGGCTTTGTCTCAACCCTGCCTCCCCACGCTGTGTGGAGGACGCTCCCTCAGGCTACTCCTTGCGGTCATCAAGGCTGAGGGGGTCCTGAGAGGGCATCAGCTAGGCGATGGGCTCCCGGGGAGGAGGCGGTGGGGCTCTAGCAGCTCTGGCGTCAGCAGCTGCATCACCCCGAATGTCCCAAGCTTCAGTGTTCTTCATGCAAAGCACAAATAGTTCTGTGGACCTCCCAGGGCTATTCTGGGGACCGAAGGACGCTTGACTAGCACCTGGGCTCTGGGGAGCACTCAGGACAGCCACATGGCCACGATTGTCCCTGCTGTGCCCTCTATCCCAGATGGCCTGCTGTTTTCTGGGTTTTGGAGCTGGCACCCCCCACCTGCTCAGGCAGCAGAGCCTTGGACAGGACGCTATTTGCAGCACTCAGGGACAAACTTCCCGGCACACAATGTTGCAGCGCCCTCCCTAGCTGAGAGGAAGTGCGCATGCCAAAGCGTGAAGACAGACGGGGTGATGAGCTAAGTGGCAGAGGAGGGCTTCCTGGCTGGCTTTGGTGGTTCATCTGCTACGTGGATGGGAACCACAGCTGTCCCCACTGGCTGCGGTGGAGGCAGCCTCCTGCCTGCAGCTTTCCCAGGTGGACCAGACGCCTCCCATGTCCCCATGCCCTTTGGGGCTGAGTCTCCTCCCTGCCCGCTGCTGCTGCACCGCCCCTTTCTGTCTAATCACACAGAGGCACTGGCGCGCGGTGAGTGCCAGGGCAGGACATTTAACCTCTCCACCCTCCATGGGGATGCGGCTGGGGCTGGACCAACAGAGGCTCAGCGCCTTGGGTGCCTTTGCCCCGAGGGGACGTGGACCTGAAGCCACACACAACTGCCTCTTCCATCTCCTGAGGACTCCTCCTCATTCCCTCATCCTACAGTGCTGGCGCAGCAAGGCCCTCACACCCAGGCTGAGGATCGCCTCTTCAAACACCTCTTTGGGGGCTACAACCGGTGGGCACGGCCAGTGCCCAACACCTCAGATGTGGTGATCGTGCGCTTCGGACTGTCCATCGCCCAGCTCATCGATGTGGTGCTCTGTCCTTCCTTCCAGACCGTGCCCCTTGCATGGGTCCTGGCCCCCCGTCCTTCCCCCAGCACCCCTTGGCCTGCCCAGCCCTCCTCAGTTCTCATCCTCCTGTGCTCCTTCCCCTTTCCTGGTCCAGATGCCTCGTGGTGAGCCTGGTGCTGGCAGCAGCATCAGCAGGGGTGGCCCTCTGAGGCAGCCTCTGTTTTCCTGGGGAGCTGTCATTCTGATTCCTCTCTCTCTCTCTCTCTCTCTCTCTCTCTCTCTCTCTTTCTCTCTCTGCTGGCCAGGATGAAAAGAACCAGATGATGACCACCAATGTCTGGCTAAAGCAGGTGAGGGCTCCCCTGAAGAGACCCTCTACCCACCAGGGGCCAAGGAGAAACTGGATATCCAATTCACGATTCCCCAGCAGACGCCACTCAGGGTGTCCAGAGCTCAGGGCACTGCCATCCGTACTCCATGAGAGAGTTCACTCTTCCCATTTGGCAGCCCAGAAGGGTGAAGGGCAAAATGCAGCCAGGATAAAAAGAGCAGTTTCAGGTGTGCCCTACTCTGAGACCCAGAGAACACTGAGGGTTCTATGTCTATGATGCCCGAAAAGACCCCAGAGTTTAGTGGCTTAAAGAGCTGACCAGCTTACCATGCTTCAGAGCTTTATGTGCTTTGCGTGAGTGAAGCCAGGGTACTTGGCATCCGGCCGGTGACTGAGTCTGCTCGGGAGAGTCTAAGACAGCTTCCCTCATGTGTATATTCCTGGGTAGGAATGTGTGGAGAGAGTCCAGAAGGTTCTAGAAGGTTCTAGAAGGCTGGCCCAGGCTAGGCTCCTTTCCTGTTAGGTACCCTCAAGGTCATTCTCTGGGCTCTTTACAGCAGAGGAGTTGGATTCTCACCTCGTGGATCAAAGCTCCCAGAATGATGGTCCCAAGAGGCAGGAAGTGAGAGCTGTGAGTCTCATGTCTGAACACTGGACCAGCTTCAATGATGCTGGATTTCAGTGATCCAAATTAATCCAGCTGGATTCAGGCGAGAGTATCAATCTTGCCTCTTATTGGAAGCGAAGCCTAAGAATGTGTGGCCCTCTTTGATGTGTAGTGCCTGTGACAGGCTTGGGGACCAGCTCTTTTTAGAGCTCTTCCCTACCCCTCATGCTCTGCCCAACCACTCCCAAGGCACTGAGTTGGTGGGAGAATGTGAGAAACCGGAGCTGGTCTCTGCCCATAGCCACTGTTCCTGCCCACCGGGCATGCTCCTTCCTATGGCAGAGGTGAATGCACAGAAGACCGCAGGACCAGAAAGTGTGCCCTGTTTGTCTGCCTGCTTCGTTAGGCTCTGAGTGGCACTGGGCTGTGTGCCAGGGACTCAGATCTAAATAAAATAGGAGGCCTTGGGCAGGTCCCTTTTGACACCATGGGGTTCCTCCACTAGGGGGTCCCCAGGCTCCCTTTTACAGATGCACCAGTGGAGCTGGAGCAAGGAAAGGACTTGAAAAGCCACACAGTCATGCAGCACTGGGGTGGGGGGCTGGAACCTTGGTTGTCCCCATTGTCCCTGTGTCCTGGTCATCTGAGTTGGGCTGGAATTGCAAGGAAAGGGCCTTACAGAGGGACCCAGCCTCCTCTGAGAGCCCCAGATGCTCCATAGCATCTGGGAGTCTCTTTCCTCATCTGTAAAGTGGAAATGGTATCATCTACTGATTCACATTGGTGCCCAAATGGTGACCTAGTCTGAATGCCTGAGAGATGGACTGGAGATGAGAACCGAGCATGGGAGGAGAAGGGTTTCACTTGGACTTAGTTGGTAGTAATGGGGGTGTGGCCCAGAGCACCCCTGCCTGCAGAGGTCCTGGAGGGGCGACTCTGGCACGCAGCCTAAAGGTCCCAGGTGACCAACCTGTCTCATCTGTGGACCTCTGCCAGCTTGGTTCCACCTTTCTGCTCCTGGTAAATAGGAGACATTTGGCCTGCACCACACTTCCTGCCCGGCTCTCCTGGGAGGCTCTTCCTAAGGCAGAGCACACAAATGACTGCAAGGCGTGGTGCCCGGAAATGAGTGGCTGCAGATATACATGCCTGGGAATGAATGGCCTGCCCACTGGGGTCATTCCTTGGGCGGGAGACTGAGGGCCCAGTACCAGGACGCTGGAGTGCTGGACACCAGCTTGGGGCCCTGTCCTGGTGTCACAGCCCCTCTGTTTCATGGGGCTGCTTGTGGAGATGCGGGGGCCCAGGCCCCTGCCCATGCAGTGTGGTGATAAGACCCCTCGGCCCACAGGAGTGGAACGACTACAAGCTGCGCTGGAACCCGGCTGACTTCGGCAACATCACCTCCCTCCGGGTCCCCTCTGAAATGATCTGGATCCCTGACATCGTTCTCTACAACAAGTAGGAAGCAGCAGGAGTCTCAGGGGGACCCAAGGGGATGACAGGCAAGGGCTTTGGGAGGGGGGTCCCTGCTTCCCTTCTACCTGCTTAGCTTTCCCCTTTATTTCTTTTATCTCTTCCACGCTTACACCCCAGTGTTTATCAAGCCGCTACTGTGTACCGGTACCTGACACTGATATTGGAACTCACTTGCTGGTTCCGAGGAGTCTTTGAGACGCACAGTGCCAGCTCTCTGCAGATGCCCATGGCTGCTATGAGGGATGGCGCTGTTGGGACCTGCAAGTGGCTTCCTAGGGCAGCGACCGTGGAGGGGACGAGCTCCCTGGGTACAAGCTGTGCTTCCTCATTGTTCACAGCTGCCTCATAAGCATGACCAAGGGGGACTGATCTGGCCACGACCACCAGAGGCTCACAGGAGGCCGGGGAGCCTGCAAGAATCCCAGGGGGAAAATCCGGTGCGGGACTCAGCTTCCCACCCCCACCTCAAGGGCTGGAGCTGGCGCCCAAGATCCTGTGTGGGGAGCAAAGACCTGGCACCAATTTGACTTTGAGTTTTTGGGACAAGGTTTTGCCCAGGGTTCCTTGATGACCATAAGAAATGCTTCTGAGGATAGGACAGAACTGTGGCTGAGGTTTAGAGTCCCCCCACCCCACCACCAGTTTCCAATCGAAGGTGTTATTCTCCAAAATGGGAATCTGTGGCCCTCTAGTGGTGATTATTTGAAATGACTAAAGTGGCTTTTATTTTTAAAAATTACTATTTTTTTTTTTTAAACACTAGAAGTTGAATCCAAGGCCCTTAGGCTGAGTAACATCCCTAACCACTTTTTATTTTGAGACACGTTCTCCCAAAGCCCCTCAGTTTCCCTAGCTGGGGTTGTATTTGTGATCCTCCTGCCTCAGCCTCCCAGAGTGCTGGGAATACAGGTGTTTACCACCACACCCAGCTCAATTTAACCTTTTGACTGATGTGTTACTTTCTTTCACAATTCCTGTCTCCTGCTTGCCCATATCTCTACCCTGAAATTACTGGAGGAGAAAGCGATCTCTTTATTTCTGTGTATTCTGATTCCTAGGCTTTAGAGTTGCCCGTGGGAAC
>NDGN011527233.1:0-18039 GCA_002564285.1 Tympanoctomys barrerae
TTACATATTTTTACACAGAAAATTAGAAATCTAACCATATACAGCATTGTAGCAGGACAGTCCTATGACCCTTTTTTTCTTGTCTCTTGTTTTCATTTATTACCCCCCCTTTTTAACAAATATTTACTTGAGAGACAGTATGGCAGCAACTGGTATGTTATGACAAACAGTATGTATTTAGAGGACCAATGAGTTCTAATTCACTGTGGGCATAGAGTAGTGCTACTGTTTTTGATTGGTTTTGTGTCCTGAAACTGTGATGGGTTTATTTGCCCTGAAGCTTTTATGGCACATCGGGGGCTTCCTATTATAAGATAATGTAATCTGGGAACACTGAGCACGTGCCTTTGTTCCTCTCCCTAGGCGGTTCTGGCCAGGACTTTCTGTACCAGGTTTAGTGAGGTGGGGAAGGGGATGTGTCTGTCTTTTTCCAGATATTAGGAAATGTTCAGGTTTTCCCATTTGGTACAATGGCTTTTGTTATATTGAGGGAAATTGCTGCTGTATTAGTGGTTTCTTTATTTTTATCAAGAAGTGATAATGAACATCATCAAATGTTTTTCCTTCATTCTTCTGTCTTGTGTCAAATATATTATTTTTGAAGTCATGGGGCATTTAATTCTTATAATCTGTAAAATCACTTTGTAGAATGAACACAGGGGGATCCCTGTGTTCCAATCATGATTTAGTATGGCTCTTAGAGGATTTGTAGGAGGCTAATGAGAAGGACAGGAAGATTCTGTGAATGATTCCCTTCCTGAAGGATCGCATTGTGCCTGAGCCAGGATAAAGGAGCTGGAAGACTCTGCTGAGCGCAGCACTGCTCGCAGCAGCGCGTGGGTGAGCGCTCTAAGAGGTTCGGCAGCTGGGTGTGGGACTGTGCGGGTCACGTGGTTCATGGTGCCAGACATGTATCAGATAGGATTCCGGCTAACAATAACTATTCGGCAGTTTTTGAAGTAATACTAAATAGATTCTATTTTATGACTAGGTACATATTTTATCTCACTGGATAAGTATTTTTTTCAACTTGCCATTTATTTTGGGATTTAACATCTTGAACAGCTAGATTCACAGAAAAAAATTAAAATTTAAGACTATTTCTTGGCAAAGATTATGCTCCTGCACAAATATGGCAATGCAATTTCTGAATTAATTTTTTTAAGTTCAAAGTCATCTGTTTATCAATATACTTTTTCCCTGACCTTAAAAGAGTGCTTTACTTTCCTCTTTCAGTGTGCCATAGCTTTCTTTAGAGGTGTTGTCACTGTCCATTGCATGATTTTCTCATTTTATGTGTACCACAGCCTGAGATTGTTGAAATAAGCCCTAAGGCCATCTGGAGAGAAGGTTGTCATGGAGCAAGGTATAGAGAGTCGTGTCTGTTTGTGTTCCTCTGGGCCCTTTATGGCTTCCTCTGGCGCTTCCTGTGGCATGACACATCTCCCTCCTGCACTGCAGCAGGTGGTGTGCTGCCCAAGGTGATCCCTTGAAGGCTCCTCTCGCCTTATTTAGAATTTGCCTGTGATGGTAGCAGTGGGCAATAGGGAACTTCACACAGGGTAAACTCATTGAAAACCCAATTTTTCAGTAGTTAATTTTTCAGGAATTATACTATATTCACAACATACAGACATTGCTCTCCAATACAAGTAACTCTTATTCACAAATATTTTGGCACTGAGTTGGATGATATCATCTACTCTTGTTGGTTTACACAGCCACCTCTTAGGGCCAGAGAAGTCATCATACCAAACACCCCTGAGTTATTTTGAACCTCCTAACATGGACCAAAGGTAAACTATTTAAATATTGTGTTATTTTCTTTTGTACAAATCTATCTCTTTAGACAGATAAAATAGAATGCCCTGGCCAGGAATGTACAGGACTCAGTACAAAGTGAAATGTGAGTGCTTTGTTCAGACACTATTAAAAATAGCAAAGTAGCACCCGCTGACCATTGCGCAAGCACCGAGCCTCTCTGCACACGGAGCCTGTGCTCTCACCAGGTGCAGCCCAAGCGGCTGCGCTGCCTGTCGCTTCCTGCTGTTCTGTTCAGAAGCGTCTGATGTGCAGTGATAGAAAAGCTCGAAATGCATTCTGTTTACTGTGGATGGACTTCAGGACCCACCTCCAGAGGGGAGCTTCACCAGGAAATCTTGGTGTGCTGTCCCGAGACTCCCAATCCATGATAAAATGTGCAAGTTTGCGCTCTTCCAAGAGCTTGTCACTAAGGGGAAATGTACTGGTAGTGGAATGATTGTGTGTACGTATTCAGTACTGTGATCTTTATAGATGTGTGAGCAGAATGCATGCATTTGACAATAGTGCGTCTTCAGGAGCTACGGTCTGCATGTTGTAGTAAATGCGTTCTGTGTATTCAGGTGAGTGGTGGTGCCCAGCTGTGTGTTGTTCAGGAAACTTCCAGTGGGTCTCCTCTGCCACGGTGTGCCGAGCTGGCTTTCCTGTGCAGAGATCGCTCCCCCTTCCTCTGAGCCTGGAGCACAGCACACAGTGGATCTTATTCCCAACTTGTCCTTACAGGGATGCAAGTCCTGGAGTGGAATGGAATTTCCTTGGTGTCTAAGACCTATGAAGAAGTACAGAGCATCCTTAGTCAGCAGAGTGGGGAGGCAGAAATATGTGTAAGACTGTGAGTTTTTCCCCATCTTTCTGTTTCCATTTTTTGGCTATTCATGACTCTTTTAATTTAAAATTGTTAAGGTGGAACCTTTGCCAGGCAAGTTCTTCAGTAATTAGAGAATGAAGTGAATACAAGGTTTATAGATTTCTTGTGTTCAGAACCAAAGACCAACGCATAGACAGAACTCAGCTGACTTAGTCTGGAATAAGTCAATAGCGCTCTCTCTTTCATGCACTTATTGAAACATGCTTCATTCAAATGAAAGCCTGAACCCATTTAGATTCCATGGATGTGTAGAACATTTCAAAATGAACTTACATTTAATCCATAAAGATTTCACCTTAAATGCCATTTTTATCAGCTCTGACTTTTAACGACATTGCGGATATCTACCGGGAAACAAGGGCGAGCATGCTTTGGAGTTGCTTTTATCATAACCACTTCTCATTTATCTACCGAAAATGATCAGGACAGTTGGAGGAAAGTGATTTCTCTAAGGCATCCTCAACTTCATCGTGTTCTGTCTTCATTCTCAGGGATCTCAATATGCTCTCAGATTCGGAGAATTCCCAGCACCTGGAACTCCACGAGCCTCCCAGAGCCGGTAGGTGCATACAGTGCTTTCCCAGCATGCATGGCAGCCCCGATCCAGGCGCGGCTGAGGCCGCTGCAGCTGTCGGGAGGTGCAGACATAAGCACAGTCGCAGACTGGGAATAGATTGCAGGTGTTTACGTAAGTGTGCACAAAAGGAAAGGGGTTGGAGCCATATTTATGCATTCCGAGGAAACATTTGTGTTAGACTTGATGAGAAGCTCATAGTAAGTCCTTGCTGTGTGAGTTCACACTTCTAATTCCTTTTAATTTTTTTTGAAAGAGAATACATGACATAGTAAAAGAAAATAGAAATGATACAGAATTTCACTAACCAGAATGATAGGAATTTAACAATGATTGAAAATGATCCATGGAGCCACCTCTTTTGACCTTGCATATGTTGAGTTAATATATAATCTCCTTTCAACATAAAAGTAGTTTTCTTTTGCAGGGGGGGGGGGTTGGTGTGCAGGCTGAGGACTGGCCCAGGGCCTGTGTACCGGGTGAGCGCTCCTTCTCTGAGCTACATCCCAGCCTAAACTCAGATTGAAGTTTTATTCCTGTACCTTTTGATTGCCTATTATAAGAAATAAAAATCAACATGTGAGTTCATAAGTTTCTGAGGAAAAGACATAAATCTTTCTTAGCCAACAAATACAGTATAGACATTTATTAGATTGATTATATGATTTTAAATGCTTTTTCCTTTATTTAATTTTTATTGAACACTTCCTATGCCTGCACAACAGTTCTAGAGCCAGGTCTAAACAGAATAGTCCAAGTCCTATAGGGCTTTTAATTCCCAGAAATTGCAAGTGGACTGGAGATTCTGGAGATGCAAGGCACAAGCAGCTGACCATACAAGTGCGTTCCAGAGGGTGGGCAGGGCATTGTAGAACTCCCATCGTTCTCTGTCAAAGATTAAAAGCATTTTTCTGAGGACACAGTAGGAACTGCAGACAGCCCCTGGCCTTCCTTGGCTACTCTTCTCTGGCCTCAACTCCCCTGCAATCCATAAAGTTGATTTGAGAGCTTAGCTCCCTTTATCAGTAAGCACTTGCCTCTGTCACCTAGAGCTCCAGGGAGTTCCCTGGTGCCAGACCCAGGCCCACGAGGCTTGTCTGCCTATCCTATTGTTGCAGTGGATAAAGCCAAGTCCCCAGGGGTGGATCCCAAGCAGCTGGCCGCTGAGCTACAGAAGGTCTCGCTGCAGCAGTCCCCGCTGGTGCTGGCATCCGTCATGGAGAAGGGGTCACATGGTCACTCGGGCCCCACATCCGCAGGATCCAGTTCTGTTCCCAGCCCTGGGCAGCCAGGGTCTCCATCTGTGAGCAAAAAGAAACACAGCAGCAGCAGCAGCAGCAGCAGCAAGGTAAGACAAGCACGCCGTTGAGTGCTCTGCTTTCTGGCTTTGTGCTCTGAGCAGGAGAGAGGGAAAAAGGAGCAGTTTCTCCAGAATTTGACTGTGGTCTCTCATTTCCTAATAATGCAGTGAAAACAAGAAACAAACAAACAAAAAACTCCACTCTTCCTCTTGGGACTGTTTAACTGATCAAGCTGTATCAGTGTGATGTATTAGAACACCCTTTAAAATATGTCAGTAGTTGTTATTACGAGGAACTTGAAAAATGTGTCTGATGTTGCCTATTTTGGGGTATTTTCTTGGTTGTGGCATGAATGACGTTTGTTTCTCAGACATTAGTTTTGTGTCTTTTTGATGAGATGCATATTATATCAGATGTTATAGTTTATGTAAGAACAAAAATACATATAGAATTTAGGATGATAAAAAACAAGGAAACCCAGTAACGTACTATTATCATTTTGAATTTTTGTTCCCAGTTGCATAATGATTTCTTTTTTTCATACACATCTTCATTGGAAACAAGAGTTTCCAGTACCATTATGCTAAGGATGCTGGAGAATTAAGAAGGAATAGGGGATTAATTTGTAATCTTAGAAAAGCTGATGACAATGAGACAGTTCATAGGTTATGTCACTGTGTGGCCCTGCTGTGTGGAAGGCATCCTTGCGCCCCTGGTCAGGTGTCTCGGCCCTGCCTTCCTGGCCTCTGTTCCTCTACCCCAGGCCCTGCCTGGTTCCTTGGGAAGCCATCACCATGCCACTTGCGTGGTCAGCCCTCACCAGAGCCTTGTCGGAGGCCTCGGTTCATTGGGGTTTGCAGCTCCCTCTTGTTTTCCATAGGCTCCTTTTTATGCCATTTCCATCTCAGATCATGAGCCACAGCTAAGACACAAAGACAGAAAAATCCCATCCCTCCACACCAGGAGGGCCAGGGGCGCCCAGTTCCCAATATCAGGATTAGTGTGGGATTCATCTGTCATTTTCTGCCATATTCTTCTGAACATATCATTGAAAAGCTTGAACAGAGGAGTAGCAAAATGAAATAAATATTTGTGCATTAAAACACAACAAGGTACTAGTTAGTCACCATAGTATTCTAGGAGTATAAAATAGATTGAATGTAAGATGCAATTTGCTAACTTTTTGGACAACATTAAAGAAATGAGGGCTAGGGAGATAGCTCAGGGGTCTAAGCTCCTGCCTGGCCAGCACAAGAACCCAGGTTTGATCCCTGGTGCCACAGGCTGAACTGGCCCTGGGCAGGCAGTGCTGACCACTGAGTCTGGCATGGTGGCACATGCCTGTAATCCCAGTGCTGGAGAGGCTAAGACAGGAGGATCACTGAGTCCAAGCTGTGTAGCTAGACCCCATACCAAATAAATAAATGCGTGATTTTTTAAAGGAAATGATAGTAACAGGTTGATAATATGCAGTAATTTATTTCTATGCCAAGAATGTAGTGCTCTGTAGTTTTAGAGTATTTTTGCTAAAAGTGACATTGCTACACTAGCAAATAGAAAATAACTTCCCCCAGTCCATCCCTTGAAGCTTCTTTCTTATACTAAATTAATTACTTATAAGAAACACTAATTAATCAATTAGTAATACTGTAGCAAGTGTTCTGAAGTAAGTGTAGGTAAAATAGGAACCTAAATAGTCTCAGCAAGTATTTAATCCGCACAGACGGGTAATCAGAGTGCCTGTCTTAGGCCCTTCTTTTACCGCTCATACTTTAGAGCATCCATAGAATACGTTCATTACAGAGCAGGACAACTGAAAGCCACCCAGAAGGTCATTATTCTCTTCAGTAAGTAACAGTATATTTACATGGCCTCATGTCAAAAGTGCGCAATTCTCAAAAATCAAAATGAAACTATCTCTAGTAACTCCTCTTGCTTTATGAATTCTCATTTTAGTTATTCCTTGGCCATCATGTATTAAGATGTGAAGATTCCTTTTGTTGGAAATCTTCAAACTCCTCTCATAGTTTTTTGGGGTTTTTTTGAAATGTGTACATTTTTTTGAAATGTACCACAGACTTCTCTTCTCTCTGCCATACTGCAGAACACCACCGCCAGCCTCTCCTGCGCGGACTGTGCTTTGGCTCCGTTACCCTGCATCTCCCTGCCGCCTCCCTGTAGCCTCTCCTGACACACATTGTTTTGCTCTCCTCCCTGATAGGAGCTTCATCACCTTCCCCAGGGCAGGAGGAGTGGCATGTGTGCCTTTCTGTGCCTGCCTAAATACCTCCACACATCCATAGAATTATGTACCAAGTAATAAGCTAAAAATAATAATAATAATTTTAAAACCATGCATATGGGGCCCGAGAGATAGCTCAGTGGACTAAGCACCTGCTTTGGCAAGCATAGGAATGAGGGTTCGAGCCCTGGTCCCGCATGCCACGGGGGCCCCGCCTCTGTGGTGCACTGAGCCTGTGACCACGTCTGCATGGCTCAGGCCTGTAATCCCAGCTCTAGGAGGCTTGAAAACAGGAGACTCAGTGTGAGTCCAAGCTGCGTAGTGAGACCCTGTACAAAATACATAAAAAAGAAACGCAACAAAAAGGTGCACATGGGTCTGAAATGAGGAAACTCCAAGTCTTGAATCAAGATATAAACGGTTCCAAGAATAGTTATGGATCCTTTTCTTCCTGTAGAGTCAATTTCCTTTTTTGAATTTAAACTGTAAGGTAATCAATGTCATCCTTCGATAACTAATAGTTCACCTGTTGAAACCAGAGCACAGTTTGGGTATTGATAAATGATACATCTTAATACCTGCGCTGAACTAACAAAGGATAATGCCATAGAAACCTTAACCTCTGCTCCTGTAATTTTATCAATGATTACATTAGCTTTATTATTGAATTGTTAATGAAACGTGACTTGGATGAAAACTCTGATTTGCCTGCTCTCATTTCTGAAATAAAATAAAAAGGAAAAGGTAATGAACAAGTATATCAAAATAAATATTTATATCAAAAAATAAATATTTCTATTTCCATTTAATTCCTACAAAGGCCATGCTGCATGCATAGACATGGACAGGGTTTTACATGTTGAGTGGCGAGGTGGCCACTTGGGTCCTGGTACCCTCTACCCTGACACCATAGTGTCTAAAGTTGAGTTGCATAGCTGGGCCCAGGCATGCTCCGTCTGTCCCACTGTGTAATGTTCTCAGGGGAGCATAACAGGTTACCAGCAGGCGGTCATTTCTTCAGCAGCTTGTGTCTCCTTGCCAGGCCGCCTCTGGACAGCTTGTACTCCAAAGACTGGAAAAGTAGGAACCGGGCACTGTCCACGCCCAGGGCCCACTCTGAGGCGGGCAGGGAGCGGGGCCATGGCAGAGAATGCGAACTTCCTCACAACTCTGTGCTCCAGGAAGGCTCGCAAATGAAGCTCCTTACTCTGTAGAGCTTCAAAACCTTAAAGAATCTAAATGAAGTACTTTAAACCAAAAATGTTCATTCTCATAAGTAACCAAAAACAATCCTGATACAAAGTAATAGCTTCTACTTGGGCTTTAAAAACAGAAAAATGAATTTATCTATAAATTTAAACATGTATTGAAAATTATAAGTAGACTCTATTATTCTGAAGCAGCCAAATGGTTGAATTATATTTTTCGGACACTGCTCTGACCAAGTGGAAATTAATTTCAGAGAAAAATTGAAATGATTAAGTTCTGTTAACGGAATGCGTGCTCTTTCATCTTACAGCCGAGTGATGCAACAAAGGCTGTCTCGCACCCGATTACGGGAGAAATCCAGGTATGGCGGCCTCATGGAGCACTTGCATGCTCTTTTTTCTCTTCTTGCTCTGTTCTATTGGGATTGTAAACAAACTGATGGAATTGTTCTTCTTCCATAACACACATGTAATAGTAAGAGGAGATGCAAATTTATAGCATAGAATACACATATCCATATACATTTCGTGAAATCTAGCCGTATCTGTGGAATTTGGTACTTGAAGCTGGCCTGATTCCTTCCCAATGTTAATACTTTTTGTACTTAAGTTATTATATATTTGCTGAATGGGTTCCAAATCTGACAGGTGGTCCAAGAGCCAAGATTCCTTTGTGAGTTTCAAGAAGTCTAATACTATCCTTTGTTCTCTTTTGACCAATAATTGCTAAATAATAGGAAGACAATTATTATGAAGAAGAGTTTTTCATACTTAGATCACAACAACTTTCTGGTTCATGGAAAAAAAAAAACCCAGAAAATTTTGACCAGGAAAACAGAATAAAAATAGCATAGATAATTGTCACTTTCAGTCCTGTGTGTATTTCTCTATGATGTATCATAAAGATTTCTCAGTGCAGGTAATAATAAAAAGTATTAGGAAAAACTGTGCTTTAGGTGAGAGCAGACGAGTGCCTTAGGGTGGACACGGGCTGTCACAGAGCGACAATGAACAGCACAGAAGTTGAAACAGGCACTTTGAGCCGAGGAAAGCAGCAGGCTTGGTGGAGTGAGCTGCGCACCTGGAGGTAACGTCGCGGAGGAGGGGCAGAGCTGTGAGCTCCTCCGAGGACAGGTGCAGAAGACAGTGCAGGGAGTCCTGAGGGGAGAGGACTGGTGAGGGTCTGTGCAGAGAGGCGGGCCGGGCAGCTGGCTGCAGCTGGGCTAAGGCCGGGACACCCCTGTGCCCATGAGGGGACCCTGCTCCCGGCCAGTCCTCTGCCTCCAGGAAATTTCTTTTCCCCAGACTTATCCTTCACCGCTTCACACACAGCAAAGGAAATACTAGAATTTCTCATTCTTGATGCCTTTGTTTTGCCTTTTTAAAGACCTCTTGCTTTTGGACGTTGCCCTGCTGCCTTCTGGTTTGCTGTTTGTGGTTATTTGTTGTTCATTATCTCCCTTGAGCAGTGAGATGAGTACTACAGTTGCAGGTTGTCCTAACAATATTCCCCTTTACTTACTTGGGATATTTTTGTAAAGCCATGATTTCAGTTTTGGTGTTTGTTGGTTTGTTTGTTGCCTGTAGCAAAACCTTATCCAGAGTGAGACTTCCCATACAGAGGTAACCGACATCCAAGGCCCTGTCCTCATTGCAGGTGCAGAGGCTGGAGTGCCCCTCCCTCCAAGCTGAGCCCAACCTGGCTGTGTGGCTCTAAGGCCATCAGAGCCCCTGCTCTGCCCCCTTGGGTGGGCCTCATGCCTTGTTTCTGCAGGGAGACGGTTGAGGGCTGCACCAGGTACAGGGGAGCCGCAGGGCAGCAGAGCAGGGAGAGAAAGGAGAAACCAGAGGTCGGAGCAGACTCCTGGGTCAGTGTTCCTCTGGGTTCCCATCTCAGCAGAGCTCTGACCTCCCCCAACCCCTCCTCTCTGAGGACACCTGAGTGTTCAGGTCGCTTTCAGGAAGGGCAGGGACCCCCAGGCCACCATGCTGAGTCAGGCAACTGGAGAGTCATTTTCTGCCAGGAAACATAAACAGGTGAAAACGAGTCTAGAATCATCCTCATTGTAAGTGGAGGTTTCACTCATTTAAATTATGCTGTTTGCCACACAAGCAGTACATATCTGCCATGAAAAAGTTAATGCTATTATCTTTGGATTTCTTCCGTGAGATACTGGATAAAGACAACAGCAGAGAGAACCTGCTTATTTTTAAATGATGCCAAAAAATCTTTTAATTATGAAAGAGAAAATTAATTCCATGTTTTGGGCTACAACATTTTTCAAAAAACTCTTCAGGGGTGAAGTGTTCCGCTGTTCTGAGAGTGTACATGGTCAGCAGGTGTCTCTGAGATAGTGCCTCTCCTCCAGCCTCTGCAGCTGAAGTGGGGGCCCACTTTATCCAGACCACCACACTGCAAGAAAAACAGACCCACGAGGAAGAGGAGCATGAATCAAAGGATGAAGGAGAGGGAGCAGTAAGCCTGCACATTCCCAGAGATCTGGGCTTTCCAGTGTGACAGCCATACTTTTTATAGCCATCCCTCTGTGGCTAGTCGTGGGCTATCCAGTTACTCCACGGACTTCCACAGTCCTGACCTTGGGATGTGAACAGGTCCTGTTTTCAGAAGAGCAGGAGTTTATGTGGAAATGTAAGCAGCGTTCACTGGGCGACTTGCCTTCAGAATGAACTTTAGAGAGGGCAGAACTTTTCACTGCAGAGGGAGTTAGCAGCCTGTTTACCACATATTAAAATGTGCCCCGGAGCTTCCAATTGAATTAGACCTGCACTGGTCTGTTCAGTTTCAAACAAAATGGAAATGAGGGTTGAAGCTTCGTAGAAAATTGTAAATGCAACAGTAGTAAAATGTCAGACGATAATGTAGTCCATTTTTTTTTTCAATCATGGACTCTTTTGCTGTCCCCTAAAGCTTCAAATCAACTATGACCTTGGAAATCTCATAATTCACGTTCTCCAAGCCAGAAGCCTTGTGCCTCGAGACAACAATGGTTACTCGGACCCTTTCGTGAAGGTCTACCTTCTTCCCGGGAGAGGGTAAGGACAGAGGGAGCGCGCGCTTGCCAGGGTGAGGGTGTCGAGGCCTGCCAGCTCAAGCCAGCTTCTGCTGCACGCGGTGCATTTCCCTCCGCCTTCACCACATGCTGTCTTCACTCCTGTATGAGTAGATAAGGTGGGACTGAAAGTGCGTGATTAAGCCCTACAGGGTCCTGGAAGAGCAGAGACGTAGTAGCACCAGCCCCGAAGAGAAGTCACTCTTGTGGTGCCTACTCTCGGCGACCCAGGAAGGAAGCTGCCGGGAACTGGCTGTGGCAGATTCAAAGAATTTGCTCTCAGTCTCAAATTGAGTTGGAAAATCAAATTCTAGTTGTCTATTTATGTAGGATGTGCGTGTTATCTGATATACTTGAACTTCATTAAATTGCCTTGAGAAGTACCCATATTTATATGTGTATGTGTAAACCAAGGCTTAAAGCACAATGGTGAATCAGAATGCTACTGGAAGAATCAGTTGCCCTACCTGAATGAGAACCGTTCCTCTGACCCTCCTAGGTGTACATAAAGGGCTGATAGGTGGCAGGGCCAGGCGTGGCTCCGTGACACACATATGCCTAGCATGTGTGTGGCCTTGGGTTCGTCCTCACCACCGAACAGAGGGAATAATAGCAGATGAGCACTCTTTGGAGATATTTAATTTTCATGTAATGAATGCTACCGCTATGCTCTGGTGTGTAAATCAGCACTCGGTGAGGGCTGCAGAGCAGCGACGTGGCTGGCCATGCTTACTCTTCACCTGGCAGCTGGCGTGAGGCAAGTTAGCGCGCCAAGACCCAGGGCGACCGCAAATGAGGCGCTCTGCAGAGAAGCCGGGTTGGTGGTCTGGGGAGACTAGGGTTATTTTTCATTTACTTTTCCTTTAACTTGGGAAGTGATGTTTAAATAGTACGCTTTCCCTGGAAAGCTCAGCTATGATACAGAAGCAGAGAGAAGTATAGAAAGAGGCACCACGCAGCCTCCCTCCTCTCTTGTCCTTAGCACTTACAGCCAGATCTCTTTCAACTTTGCCCTCACTACCCTACTCCCATGCTATTTGGGGTAGATCCCAGCTATTGTGACCTTTATGTAATTATTTAGTGTATGGTATTCTAAAAGAATGAACATTTTTAAATACTTATAATATGTATAACCATAACAATTTTTAATTTTACATATAGTGTTTTAATTTTCCTAGTTTCATAGTATTTTCCTAGATGGTTTGAGGATATAATTACTATTTCTAGAACATACTGCCCATCAACAGCAAACCTTGTGTTCTGTGTAAGTATGCATGGAGGATTCACTAAAACTATCTTCCTGGCTATGAAACAAATCCCAACATGTGTAACAATATTAGAGTCTCACAGAATCTGGCCCCTGGCTGTGGCCGGTTGGCTTCAATAGGATTCCAACGGGAGTCGCCTGCAGCCTTTGCCTCTTTTCCATGCTGCTTCTCTCCCTGCGAGCAGATCACCTGTTTCTCTGAGTTCAGCTTCATGCTGTCTGTATAAGGCCGCTGGGGAGGAGGCCAGAAGTTACCGTTTTTCAGAACACATGAAGGGGATAATATTTAGAAGACCATTTGCAGAGTGCTAGGTACTAGGTCAAGTTCAGTACACAGGGTTTCGATCCATCCCTCCATTTAGAAGCTGAGAATTATGTGGCAGCTCTAATTTTAATTAACCAAACATTTTTGAAACTCTTACTAATTTTATATAGTTTACCCTCTTGCCGCATAATCCAAGAGAAGAGATCCTCCTTTCTTTCATGCTAATTTATACATTTATGCACTTGCATATGTAACTTGGCTATATTTTTTAAAGCGCAAGTAACAAAAATAACAAACCAAATTTCATTCAGATTTTGATTTTTTCCATTTGATTTTTAGTGTTATTTAATGACAATATTAGGAAATTATTGCCAAGGCTTGGTCTTTAACTAACGTTTTTAATGAGTGACTGAAAGCCTGTCCACTTATTTTCTGTCTTCTCTAACAATGTGCTGCAGTATCAACTTTTACACTACACAAGAGTAAATAACTTCTCTCTACCAGATATGCTTTAATTAGAGTGTTGCAAGTCTCCATAATGAGAAAGGACGTGCAGGTGACATAAGTGTTAGTCTCTCTGTGATAAGTAGTATGGAAAGGTAAGAGTACGGCGACAGACAGAGAGCATTTCCCACCTAACACTGTCCTCATAAAGACAAGTCCTCATGCAGAATATCCCCGATGTGTGGGTTTAGTGTAAAGCAGGTCATGTGCTCTAATGTCACAGTCATAGATCGTTCATTAAATTGTCCTTAACTGGTACAATAGCCGAAGCTTTGGGATCGGATGTACTTCTGAGGTATTATTTTCAATAGCTCAACAATTGCCTACTGTTTCATGTCACTTATATATTATGGAATAGCTCCACTAATTAATATTCCTGCATTCTTTCTGGATTGCCATTCCTAACACTTTTCTTCCTGTCTCTTCTACTTTCCTGTCGTACCCTCTCACTCTTGGAACCAATGCAGTCAAGTCATGGTTGTCCAGAATGCAAGGTACAGTGGATTCTTTTCAGTGTCAAGCTACACTGTTACGCTTAGTTGTACTTTTTTGTATATTTATGTATGTTGATCTGCAACTCACCCTGGCCTAGAACTTCTTTTTCTGCAATTTAATGTCTGTTTAATTAGGCCTCTAGCAAATCCTTCTGACCATATTTTTAAATGGCTTTAGCAGGTGTGTACAATAGGATACAGAAAAATAAAAAATATGAATAAGGACTTATCACCCTGAATGAGACATTACTCACATTTTCATTTGTGACCTGCCCACTAAATCTGACTTTGCTTCTCAACTGAAAATCATGGATTGAGTTCTCCTGGCTCCTTTATTGCAAATAAAAGTGTCTAGAGCCACTTTTTCAGTGGGATTAACTGATCCGGATGTTCAGCAGTAGCTATGTACTTCACCTTAAACACAATAAATTTCTGCCTTTTCGCCTCGCTTACTTCTGATCTTGCACCATCTGTGTGCAGGGTGCCTTCTGCACCACAGACTCGTGGGCAGGCAGCATGGGACTCCGTGTGTGTGACGCCACACGCTGGCCAGGACAGGGGAGCGGCTCCCTCTTGCCAGCACCAGGAGGCATACCGTGTCGCATTGCTGACTTCGATTATTGCTCAGCACATAGCCACAGCTTTATTTTGTACAATTCTTGGTGCGCTGTACATTACATGTGTCCTTTAGTGGGGAAGGCTAATTATGTACCATCCAGCAATTGGGTGATGAGAATTTTAATTCCACTCATTATTAATCTTCCAGTATTTTATCTGTGATATTTGAATATGATGTCTTTATTAATCCTGACAATCTGTTGCCCACAGGAGGATGCTTTGAATTTTAAAGGCATAAATATTTACATATTGCAAGTTAAAGGAGTGGTAGCCACAGCCCTTCTAGCATCTAGAATCGTCTCGTTTCTTTGCAGCTGTGCAGTGGTGGCCGTGACTTTCGCTGTGGCAATGGCTGCCTCTTCACAGCACACAGTCCAGGGGTCTTGAACCCATACAGAAAATTAGTTCATTTCAGGAGATAACTCTGGTTTTAGAAAGACATTATCAGTGACATTATTTGGAATTTCCCTGACTTTTCTCTAGAGAAGCTAAGGGAATATTTTCAGAATCTTGACTGTCTGTGTGTGTCTAATACTTAGAGGAGAGTGTATTATATAAATGTACATAATGATTGAATGACCTGGGATGCTTTGAACTACAACATGGAAGATCTAGAAGTCATTCTCTTGTGTGCAGTTACTTTCACACTACCTTTGGGAATTATTAACATGGAAGGGAATGACAAGGGATGAAAATGTTTTAGCCTGTGGGAGCTGGCGGATAACGTTCTTAAGAATTTAGGTTTCAGTTCAGCCTACCACTTTCAAGATAAGAGATTGGCTTAAATTTAGTTTTTTATTCCTTCCAACTAGTAATAATAATAGCATCTTCACAGGCTCTGTGTGTGTGTGTGTGTGTGTGTGTGTGTGTGTGTGTGAAGTGCAGGAGTCCATAAGCTAAAAGAGATAAGCATACTGTCTGGCATCTAGTAAACGTTTAGTAAATGCCACTTGCTGTTGTTCATAGTGACATGTATAGTTTTTAATGTAGTCATTGGTCAGTTATCACTGTAAGATTGAGAAATAGTATGGGTGGGCTACTCAATTAGATCAAATTAGTTGTCCACAGAGTAAAGAAAATAAGACAACTTTTCTTTAATAACAAAAGGTAATACCCCAGAGGCAGACCAGTAAGTGCTGTTAAGTAAGGGGCCCTGCTTCCTGTCCCTTCTCACTTCCTCTCCCTGCCCTTTCATCAGTGTCCTCATGAGCGCTAAGGGGGGTGGTGTCAGGCGGGACAAGCTGAGAAGAAGGCAAGGAAAGAGCACAGCAGGGCCTGAGCTGCACACACGGCCCTGCATAATTAGGAAGGAGGCACATGGGTCCCTGGGGGCCCTTTCTAAAGCTCTCTCCTCACACCCTTGGGCAAAGGACAGACTTTTCCTTTAATGAGACTTTGCTTGATTGCACCTGGCTTTAGCTAGCACGTCCTTGGAAAGCCACGTACTGGCCACTGTTACTCTGCATGCCCTTGTCAGCATATCCAATTATGTCCGCTAGAATGGGTGTACTGTGCATTTGAAAGATGACAGCCTAAACTCATCTCAGTAGATATTAAAAAAAAAAAAAAACAAAGAAGCATAAGCTTCTTAGAAGTGGATCTGTTCAACACAGGTATACTTAGCACAAGCATTGTGCAGAAGCTGTGGGGGGAGGGGCAGCGAGGGGGCAGCGAGGGAGCCGCGAGCTCTGCTCTGCAAACGGCCAGGCTAAGGGGACGTGGAGGACAGAGGTGCATGCAGTGCAGGAGAACGGGGCTGGCGAACAGGCGGAGCTCCCCCGCCCCATGTGAAAAGAGTTCAGTATGGGAAAACCAAGTCAAATTTAAAAAGTGAATAATTTTTTAAAATTTTTAATTTTATTTTATTTTGAAGAGAGGAAAAACAAATCGCAGAAACAAAGACAAACTGGGTAATATAACAACCATTGTTAATTTGCTATTGTTTTGAAAATCCATAAAAAGCAAATAATTTTAATGTTTTAGATATTTCTATGAAAGTAAATACAAATTATTCATATTTTTTTTTCTCAGTATTGCCTTTGAAATTAAAAATAGAGGCTGGCAAGATAGCTCAGCAGACTAAGCACCTGCTTAGGCAAGCATAGGGACCAGAGTTTGATCCCCTGCACCACATGATACGCTGGCCCCGGCCCCTGGGCATGCTGACCCGGCCACCAAGTCTGTGCATGGTGCTTCACATCTGTGCTGGGGACGCTGAACACAGGAGGATCACTATGAGTCCCAGCTGTGTAGTAAGACCCTGCACAAAAACCAAAAATACATAAAAAATAAAGAAATTAAAAATAAAAATTATAGTATTTTTATGACTATACTGAAAGCACATCTACCTATAACTAAAATAACTAATAAAAATAAAAGAAAAAGGAAACTGAAAGGAGAAATTGAGTGTCCCTACGCCTCGGGCCATACCCAGTCATCACGCCAACTTCTTCCTCTCCCACATGAGCCTCTCCTTGGTATCTGCACACTGTGGCCTCGCTGTTTTGAGGTGACACTGTTGCTACACCCTTCCCATTCGGGGTGCACTGCATTGTGTTTCCCAGACAAAAATCAGACAGAAGACAGACTTCACCTTTCAGTCAGCATCCGTCGTGGGCTCCTGTGCCAGGACCCACCTCAGAGCCACCACCTTCCCTGTGCACAGCCCCAAGGACAGAGCGCTGTGAGGACACGCACGTTCTCAGCACTGGAATGAGGCCGCACAGCCCGTAGTGTCTGCACTGGACTCTAGGCCATAGCCCCACACAGTGTTGTGAAGGGATGGCCGAGTAACGGCAGCTCTGTGCCCCAGCAAGCAGGCGTGCAAACGTGATGAGGAGGGGCCAGGAGCCTTAGGGAGCCATCCTGGGCTGAGGCAGACAATCCCCTTCCTCATCCTGCAGCCAGAGCCTCTCTGTCTGGAGAGAAGAGGCAGCCAAACCACAGCTAGCACCGAGCCACCAGCAAGATAAACGCCTGAGCTTGTGCCTGCAGATACTGACATTAACTATCCGTAGTTAGTCCCCATATTCACTTAGCATTTCCCTAAGCAAGTCTAAAATTAGTCTGATCTTTTGCATGTGTGGGTATGTGCATGAACAGCTCATATGATTTGTATAATTACATGATGTAAGTTACATATCTGAATTGAGGTAGAGGACTTTAAATTCTAATAAAGCCTACAACTAAGGAGATAGGTGTATAGGTGACACGTAGTTCTAATTAGGTAAGTCCGCATGTTTGAGAGTGACCCCAGCTCCCTGCGTGAATCCTGGGCTCGCAGGCCAGCATCTGCGGCAGCCCAGCACCTCAGACCTGAACCTGGAATTCTGGTACCTGCTGGAAAGATCCTACGGAAGCCTGCATGCCTGGGCTGAGTGGAGGGGAATTAAGTGAGCTAAAAAATGAAGAGCATTTAGAATCCTAACTTGGCAAAAGTGATTCCACGTTGGGGCTGGTGAGAGAGCTCTGTGGTTTAAAACACCTGCTTAGGCGAGCTTAGGCTAAGCACACAGGGCCTGTGGTTTGATCTCCGGTACCACATACCACGCCAGCCCCGGTCCCAGGGTGGGCTGAGCCGGCCACAAAATAAGCAGTTCCATGTTAATTATTATTAATTTTTAAAAGAAGTGTTTCTTATGCATAAATCTGTTCTATGATTATATATTAGTAATATTAAATAAGGCACTTGTAGTCATACATTGATAGACATACACAGATTCTGGAAGAGAGCCAGGGAGATGGCTCAGTAGAATAAGCGCTCGTCTGGCAAGCGCAAGGGCCTGAGTTCAATCCCTGGTTCCGCA
>NDGN011527233.1:18089-30272 GCA_002564285.1 Tympanoctomys barrerae
AAAAAAAAAAAAAAAAAAAAAAAAAAAAAAAAAATTCTGGAAGAGAATAGGCATTCAATAATTTTTCCTGTCTATAAAAATGAGAAAATTACAAAATGTACATATGAAAAATTTAATACTCATTTTTATGAAATAAGGAAAGATGGTGACTTATCAATCCTTTTGAAAACATTCCAGAGTTGCAGGCAATGTTAATACCCAGAATTCTAGTTGAAAGCCCATGAGGTGCACTTGGCATTGGTCTCACCTCTTCAAATTATGCAGACACATTTCTCTTTAGACTTTGGTTCACGTGTTATGATCAGACCCTTACTGTGATTTTCTTGAGTTCTCTTTACTTTGATAGCTAAATCCAAAACAATCAAAACTTTAAAGCTCATAACAGCAGGCAGGAAAATCACAAGTTCAAGTCCCATAATGTAATTGAAACAGATTTTGTCTCAATATCACAAACTTAAAAATTAAAAATGGGATGCATCTCAGTGGGAAAATGTCCTGAGTTTATTCGTCAGTAATGCAAAATGAAACAATAGTTGCCCTTACTAGGGGCTGGGGAGATGGCTCAGTGGAATAAGTGCTTCTCTGGCAAGCACAAGGGCCTGAGTTCAATCCCTGATCCCCCTGCCACAAAAACAGTTGCCCTTACTATCAAGTTTTATTGAGCCATAATATTTTATTTTATTTGGCTTCAGTTACCTATTTAATAAAACATTTTACAGGTAGCTCTAAGGTCCCTTCATTGATCTACCTTCTCAGATCAGGACACTGGCCACCTCAGATAACCACTAAATTGAATTTAATATCTATACTTCCTTTTTTGTCATATTAATGTAGTTGACATATACAATGTGTGCTAAATAATTTATACTAAATTATTATTTCATAGATTTCTAACTTTATACCCTGATACCATACATAACTATGTTTTTCTACATTATTTCAATAAAAATTTTTCTCATGATTTCTCTATTTTGGCACATGGAGATTTATTTAGTTCATTTTAACTACCACTTACTATTTCATTGATTAAATATATACATAGCATTATATCGTACTCATTGATTTACTATTTTCTGTTTAAAACCAATGTTTCAGCGCATGTTCTTGAATAAGTTTCTCGTGCCCAGGTGGAGGAGCTTGGGGAAGGGGCCTGAGCAGCAGGCACTGGACGTGGCTTAGATTGCAGGAGATGCGGCCAGTTCCCTAATGTGTGTGCACGGACACACTTTCTGTCTGCAGCCCACAGGGAGTCCTGTTTCTTTAAGTCATCATCTGTGCTGTTACTCCTGTGCATTCAGTTGAATTGGCTAGAAGTGAGAGGAATACTGCTTTAATTTTTAAATTTTACTCAGCTCGCAATGGATGATGTGGGGGAAGTTACAGGCAGCAGCTCAGGGTTTCTAGACGTTAGCTTCACAATGACTATGCAAGAAGCCTCCAACATCCCAGTGCTCAAGCCCTGGCCCAGATTAATTCAAAGTGAGACTCTCTGAGTTCTGTGCATGTGTGTGTGTGTGTGTGTGAGAGAGAGAGAGAGAGAGAGAGAGAGAGAGAGAGAGAGAGAGAGGTGACACAGTGTGGACTGCCTGACCTCCCTGTGCCAGAACACCTGATCACATTGGCAGTCTACTGGGAATTAACTGCCTTCACACATGGCTGGTGAAACAATAAAACCAGAGAGAAGACCAGACCTCGGCTGGCGGACCATTTCTGAAAGTGGGAGATGTGCTTGATGCTGGTTCTCAGCACCTGTATTCGAATGCTTGGCCCCAGCAGCAGCTGGGGATCAACCCTAGGCATCTGCGATGGGGCAGTGCTTGTGACTGGGCGCATAGCAAATTAGTCTGGCGCTATAACTTGGAGTAGAGTGACATCCAGGCCTTTAGGAAGAGGCAGACTATAATGTCCCAGACCTCAGAGCAGGTTGGCTTCCAAGCTGCGCACTCCCACCAGAGATAGCATCGTTAAGGAGCCGACATGTGAGCCTACGGCAAAATCTCAGCAGGGCAGTGGGGCAGTGAAGGCTTTCCCAGGCCTTTGCTGTGTGTGCACCGCGTGTTAAGTGCAGACTGCAGCAATTTCGTGCCCCACGCGGCCCCTGGCGAGGGGCAGCTGTAGGTGCTGTGCTGCGCTCAGCTGGGGTAGGGCTTTAATATTTTTAAGCTTAGAGAACATTGGATTCTACCTCTTCAGAGCGAATGGAAGGGTCAGGAATTAGCTGAGCCCCAAGTTGCAGTGAATTAGGACAGATTTTACTTTTTCATAAATTACAATAAGTAATTGGTGTGAACCAATCATTTCTATTTAATTAAATTGTTTCATGGCTACATTGCCTGCTGCACTTCACCAGAGCATCAGAATAGCCTTTAATATTAGATGAATGTTCACGAGACTTTACTTGAAGTAGGCCCTCGTCGTTCTCAGTGAGTGCAGTGCCTCCACTTAAAGTGCAGAGAGTGACAGCATAATCTTGCTGACGTGATTAGCTGGAGGCCTATCGGAAAGTTAAAGCTCAAATTCCATTTGTGGAGTGAGAAGATATTGACGTCATCAGTGAGTCCTTGTAGTTGCCTCTTACATTCAGAAAGAGTAAGACTTCTAAAGTTACAGTATAGGTGCAATGTCTTTAGAGATTTCTTTAAAGACACTCATTAGGGCAAACAAAAGGCTTCCAACATTATTTTTAATCACCTCATCTGTTCAGCTTACAAAGGGGCTCTTGGTGTGAGGCTGTGCAATGACTGCAGCCGTGACCTGAGGTGAAGCGTCTCGTGATGTCACTGTGTTCCTGACTGCCATCCGGCAATGACCAAAATAACCCTCTCTTCTCTTCCAATTCAGTGCTGAGCACAAGAGAAGGACTAAATATGTCCAGAAAAGCCTTAATCCTGAGTGGAATCAAACGGTCATTTATAAAAGTATTTCCATGGAACAGGTATGTAGTGGCCACTGCCTGGGTGACAGACTCAGCCTAGAATGATGATAAGGACAGCAAATTATTCCGAGATCAGGACCCATCTCTATTTTTTCCAGACAAACACACAAAAGAAATGTAGCCCTAAAAAGGAATGGCATGCACCTCAAATATGGGACAAAAGTAGATGTGAACATTGTGACAAAGCAAGCAAAAGAAAAAAATACATAAAATAAGACTAGTGGAACATTTGCCATTGCTTATTTCAAAATTTAAACATTTCAGCAACCTGTGCTATAATTTTTACTCTAGAGGAAAATATTTTAGATGGTCATATTTTGACCTTCATAAGTACTATAAAGAAAACAGAAAAGTCAGTGCTTAGAAAAGAATCATTCCACCAAGTAGAGCTTTAGAAGTCCGTCTCTTCTCTACACTGCAGCCTCCAGAGAAGGGCACATGGTGACAGCATCAGAGATGATCGCCAGCACCCGTAACTCTGGGCACACTTCCTCCATGAGCCTTTGAGAATCCACCTCTGATAATGCCTCGCAAGGGGCACAAATGACTAATAGTTTATAAAATTAAATTCAGAGATAACGCAAATAATGCAGGAAGAGATCAACCCCACAAAACAATTAGTGGTCCTTCAAAGTAAGGCTTTTGTTTTGTATTCTAAAGATTAATTTGATGAAATATTTGAAGCTGGGTACCAATTGTAATCTGCATCCTTGATTTAAATAAATTCACCTGCAAGAATAAGCTGATGATACTATCTTTCGGACGTCACCCAAATAAAAGCTCTACTCGAAATACTTTAAGTAATCATAGATATTGTGTTAGCCATGAGTTTTTTATACTTGAACATTGTTTATAGAGTCTGCTTTCTATTTTTAGAACTTGGTAGGTGGAGAACAATAAAGAAATACAAAATGAGTGTTACTGTGCTGTTTGCAAAGCAATGGAGGACTGTGATTATACACTAGAATGGGCTGAAAAATACACATTGACATTTCTTACACAGTATTTTGTGAATCTACATAGTTTTAAATAAAAATATCAAATATGTTTTACCCCAATGGAAAAGATTCAGGGTAAAAATTAGAATAGTCAAACATGTTAATGTGATGAAAAATTATGATAGAAAAATGGGGGTAATGCCAGTTTTATTTGAACTGCAGCTCAAAAAGAAAACTCTGGAGGTGACCGTGTGGGATTATGACAGATTTTCCTCCAACGACTTCCTCGGGGAGGTGAGCTTCTGATTGCCTTTTCTGCGTGTGCTGCGGCTGTAGCCCATCCGTGGACATGTGATACAGAGCCTGCTTCTGAAGCGCTCGCCACGGCCATCTCCCAGTGCACCCGTTCAGAGCTGGAGTCTCCTTGCAGAGCCACTCAGCGTAGATGGACGGCGGCTGGAGCAGTGGGCTTCTCTGTACCGCTTGGTGCACTTTAGGGCTAATTTGCAGGATTAAGTATAATCGTCTCACTAGGAAGATATTTAAGCCTGCTGAGAGTCTAAAAGAGTTTTGAGGTAACACATTTATTGTATAAAATGAGCTGGAGTTTTAAAAAT
This sequence comes from Tympanoctomys barrerae, assembly GCA_002564285.1. Classification (NCBI taxonomy): domain Eukaryota; kingdom Metazoa; phylum Chordata; class Mammalia; order Rodentia; family Octodontidae; genus Tympanoctomys; species Tympanoctomys barrerae. The sequence goes on from NDGN011527233.1 coordinate 22,580, forward strand.
GCAATTCCTGCTTCCTTGCTGCGCTTCAGGAGGCCTGATACAACATCTTACATTATTATTTATGACTAAATAGCCTGATCCCGGCAACTGCAAAATGCACCACTGTTTGTGTTCCACGAGGGAGGGAAGAGCCCGGGCACAGCGCTTTCCCAGCGGCAGCTCTTAGCGGGCTCTGCTCCCAGTGTTCGTGCAGTGTTAAGTGGAGAAATACGTTACTATTTGCCAGTTACCCATTCTTTCACTTTTTTCCTTTTGTCCTAAAGGTTTACTAAAGTCATACACATTTAAAAGTTGGTATCCAATATTGGAGATTCAGATAACAGAAAAAGAGTTTTCTTGCGACCCTGCCAAATTACATGATTTCCAAACAATTTAGGGAATAACCAAAGACTGTGCACTCCACTTTAATCTCACCTTTACTACACACCCAGTACACACACGACAAGGAAGGTTCCTGGTGTCATGAGTGAAGAGAAATGAGAAAAAAGACAGAAGGAAACTGAGGAAGGCAGCATCCTCCTCCTGGAGGTCCTACTGAACCCTTTGGTTTACAGCCTGAAGTAAACTTTAGATCACAGAAAAAGGTGACGAAGGCCAGCTGCGCTCACTAGTTCCGCTGTTGTGCGCCTTCTTCCAGGTGCTGATCGACCTGTCCAGCACATCCCACCTGGATAACACCCCGAGGTGGTATCCACTCAAGGAGCAGACTGAGAGCATCGACCACAGCAAGCCACACTCCAGCCAGGGCAGCCAGGGCAGCCAGGCGTCCCCAAAGCCATCTGTCATCAAAAGCAGAAGCCACGGCATCTTCCCTGACCCATCCAAGGGTAGGACACGCTGCAGCTCGAGAGCGCTTTGGGTCGGTTGGTCGGTCGGTCTGTCCGTCCGTCCGTCCGGTGTCTGTATGTGAGTGCCTCCACTGGCTGTATGTGAGGATCCGAGTGCTCAGAGGAAGTCCACACCCTCGCACACAGACTGGCTGCAGATGTGCCCCTGCTGCGCTGTAGGCCTGCATCCCCGATTCACTTGGGTTTTTAACGCGTGAAATGAAAGAGATTATTGGATCTTTCTATTTCTCAGGTTTTTTGACAATATTATTTTAGAAATTGTAGTACTGTGTTTCATAAAGAAAACAGAAACATCTCTTCTAGCACAATGCCGTAATCATCATTTTGGCTTAGGTGTTTCCTTTTCAGTAACTGATTCTTTAGTTTTTCTGTTTGATTTAATGTCAGACCTTGAGTTTGGCAGAGTACAGGGCCCACCAGAGGGAGCTCTTTTTCTTACGCATACAGCAAAGCAGTAACCTCTGACACAGTGGGTAGTAAGAGAAAGCGCCCCTCCTCCCTGGGTGGCCTGAACTACCCCACGCGGGAGGGCAGCTCTCATGCAGGCTTGAGCGTTGGGTCCTCGGTTCCGATGCTCCTCTAAGAGCACGCACCAACTGAGGGGTGAGAAGCGTGTGGGTACGCGCGCCGGCGCTCAGGGAGCCCGCAAGCTGCGGCCCTGCGGCAAGGTGCTGTGGGTCTGAGGAGGCCCCTGTGGTCTTGCAAGCCTTGGACACGTGCTGGGCACAGTCCCCGAATCTGCCCTGGTGACCTGCCCCTCGCGGACTCTGCGGGGCTGAGACGGACTGTGGGTGTCCCAGCCTCAGATCAGCCCTGGTCGGGTTCCTGCATCACTGCACGGGACCAGGCTGGCCTGCGGGCCTTGGCAGTGGGCAGGACCTGCAGTGCTGCAAGCCCTAACTCTGTCCCACCCTTTTGCAGCGGACATGCAGGTTCCCACCATGGAGAAGTCGCACAGCAGCCCCGGCAGCTCCAAGTCATCCTCCGAAGGCCACCTGCGCTCCCACGGCCCATCACGCAGCCAGAGCCGCGGCAGCGTCACCCAGGCGCATCTGGAGGACGCAGGCGCAGCCATCGCCGCCGCCGAGGCCGCAGTGCACCAGCGCCTCCCGACAAGTAAAAGACGCAAGTGACCGGCATGGCCCTGTCCCCGCCGCCCGCCTCGCTTTCTGTCCTGCACCCTCCCCTGTCCTCTGTCCCATCTGTCTGTGTGAGAGAGTGGCGATCATACATGGGCTCTTCCTTGTTTTCATTTTTCATTTTGGTTTGTTTCTTTAATTCACATAGACTGCAATAAAACTGGCTGTTTCTCCTTTGTGTCCACCCCGCATTCAACCCGGCTCACCTTACCCACGAGCCCTGTCTGATGTTCACAGGCCAAGCAATGTTGTGCGTCCTTTTGTGTGCAGCTAAGCACCCTCCAGAATACAAAAATTATAAGCACAAGGGGCTGCCAATTCTCCAGGCATGGCACCCGTAAAAGCACACACACACACACACACACACACGTATTGGGATGAGATTAGCACTGAGGTCTTCACATCTGAAATCACTCAAAAAATTTTAAGTAGAGCAGTTAGCAGACTGGCACTCAGGTCCTCCAACGTGGAGGCGAAACTATTTCAAGCTGATGCTTAAGACCTCGTGAGAGACTGTGCGCTTGCGAGGCTGTCGCCTCACATGCAAAACCTCCCTGCCCTTTGAGAGCGCCATGGAGAAAATGGTATTTTATGTACAATGGTACTTGGTTCATGAACCTAATTTTTTCCACAATTTTGGAAAAGACAGCCACATTTGCATCTGTGTGGGAAAGATTACTGCACTCCTGTGTGCGGTGTGGAGTTTACGCACAAAAACAAGATGTCGCCAAAGGTGTTGGTTTGCAAACCAAATTATTCACAGAAGAAAGGGTTCGTGAACTGATGCACCACTGTCTTCTTCCAAAATGCAGATTGTAAATCTATGAATAGGTCTGTGTGGCAAGACAGTACCGCTGCACCGAGGAGCACAATTAGGTCCATTCTCCTGGACCACGCTGTGTGTATAATCACAGAGAATTTAGAGCTTATTTTTTCCTAACCATTGAAATCCTTTAAAATTCGAGATACACTTTGTCTAGTAGTTAGCACGCCATCAAAGTATGCAGTCCAGCCGTGAGCTGCCTAATTCATTTGTGAGCAGTGGAGTCAACCAGTAATAATTGTGCAGCAGCCCGAGTGCGGACACTTACATGCACTGCCACCCCACCTCAGGCCCTGGCCAGGCCATGGAGAAAGCGCCGCCCCTGATGGCGCCCTGATGCCCCATCAACTTTTTCAAGAAACAGCCAGTTTTAAGCTCCTTTAGCGCTGTGCATGTGGTGTCCTCTCGGCATTTGACAGCACAACCTAAGTAGAGCAGAAGGACACTTCTGTTTGCATGCACCCCATGAGGCTGGTTCGGTCCGAGGGTCCACACTCTGGGTTTCCATCTCACCCACACTGCAACAGCACCACATAAGAGCGCTCAGTCTAATCATGCCAGGACGCAGCACAGACACAGCCTAGCAGGAGCCCTCCCCACTCAGAGAACTCAGTCTGACAATCTGCCTCCACCAGCCAATGGTAACCAAGACCAAAGCCAGCCAGCCCCCAGGAAGGTGATGTCCAATGGACCAGCCCAGCCAGAAGGAGGTGAGCAGAGGCTGTGCTCGGGGCACGCAGCAAGAACACCCCCAGTTTAAGCTCTCATCTTTAATTTTTAGAGATTGTCTGATAAGAATGTCCATCCACTTTTTAATGTGCTTTTGTGGGCATGGCATCTTAGGACGTCACTGTCACCTTGTAGTTCCAAGATCAGTCTCGTAATAAATTGACTACAGTGATTTGTATTTTTCTATGCACTGGGCATCTTTTGACTTTTGTTGGGAAATAGATTCACAGTATTCATATTGCAGAATGGAATGCATGCTACTACCCTAATCTGTTCAAGCATGACTATAAATATATTGCATTGTGATAAAAGTTTCAATTGCCACAACTCAACTTAGCCTACCAGTTGGAATGTAGATCAGTTTTTTTGTTGATTTGAAGTGTAACTTCTGAAAATTCTTAGAGAAAAGTAAAGGCAAAATTGTTAATGCGTTCACTCCTCTTCCCATGGTGGAAGTCTCCCTCGACCTCCACGCAGCCGTGTTCCATTCGTGTCTCCATAGCTGTTAAGTGTATCAGATGTGTTGGGCATGTGAATCTCCAAGTGCCTGTGTAATAAATAAAGTATCTTTATTTCATTCATAAACTACTGGGTTCTGCGCCATTGTTATATGCTGCAGCATAAAGTGTGTCCGTTTTTGTTTTCTCATTGATTCCCCACAGTATAGTTAGTGTTCCCCTTGCTAGCGACAGCTGTGATGACAGAAGCGAGTGCAAGTACAGCAGGCTTCCATGCTGGAAACACAAGTACAAGAAACGCGTGGCCAAGGCAGTGCGTCAGTGCTGCCCTGCAAACCTAAATACATCCGGGGCTTGGGCTGTGTGGGGCCATGCTACCTCCTTCTCCTGCTCCCATCTATCTGCCTGACCATCTTCTCAGGCTCCTGGACGGGGCAAGATAAGTCCCAAGATCCCTTGCTTTTAGAAGCAGATGGCTCGGATTCCATAAGCAATAGTCGAAATGCAAAGCAAGCCTGTTTCTGCCCACTGCCTCCCCCCAACAATTGGAATTTTCTCCAAGAAAGAATGCTGCCGCCAGGGATGGGAACCTAAACAGGCTGGCCAAGAAGTTATCATCAAGTGTAATTCAAAAACGTGTCTTTTAGAACAGATGTTTTAAAAAAGGATAGCACTGTTAGTCCTTTTCCATGCCTTCTGGATTAAAGTACTCAATTTTATTATTCTGGATTTGCCACAAAAACTAAAATCAAGCCTGTACTCTCCTCTTGCTTTCTCTTTATTCTCAGGAAATTAAAAACATTTATTTTTCTCTTCTTCCAATAAATCAGATATGTAGCTTTAGTAGCTGTACCTGGCTGCTCGGGGTAGACCATTGAAATGGGTCCTGCATTTTCCATTAATTGTGATTAGGGGAATAATTAGCTTAAACATTAGTATAATTCTGAATATGTTTTCTCAGCTCAGTTAATACATTATCAGAAGAACAAAATGTCTCTTTTCCTGCTAGTCTTACTTTCTAAAATTACTTTGAATTTCACATTTCATCTTTTTTTATCAAATAAACTCAGTTAATTTTAATGCTACTCATTTTCTTCTTTGAAATATAGCATTAAGTATAAGTTTCACAGTAATGAAGCACTTTCCTTAAGCTATGCCTTATTTTAAGTATTATAATTTAGGTGTTACCATATAATTATTTGGTAAGATTTTTCTCATAGATGTCATTCTTTTTTTTTTTTTTTCCTTTTTGGCCAGCTCAACCTGCCCTCAGGGTGTAGCTGGTGCGGTATGTGGTGCTGGGGATCAAACCGTGGTCCCCTGTCCCTGCCTAAGCTTGCCTGAGCAGGCACTTCAGACCACTGAGCTATCTTGATAGATCTGATTCTTAAAATGTGTACAAAAATGCTTTAAACATTTTAAAAATAATGCTTAGACAGATATTCCTTTCATTTAAAATGTTGTTGAATTAGAAGTTACTCTATTGAAATCATAGAGAGAAAATTTGGTAATATATAATGCATTATTTTACCCTCTCCTAATTGATGATAAATAAGATACTCCATTTTCTAAAATCTAAAATAGTATTTCTCTGGTACTCTAAATGTTCCAATAATATAATTAAAGTATGCATTTTTAGAAGTACCTCAGAATGACGGTGCTGTAGGAATGCATTTGTATGAAGTGCAGTGTAGTATGTTTCCAGTCGGAGAGAAAAGCTGACCAGAGACATACACATATAGCTCCCAAGTTCGTGTTCTCACCTTCATTTACTTCCTGCAGAAGTGCTAGAAATAATTTTCATACTTAGACAAAAATCCCCTGCTCAGTCCTCACAGAGGAGTTCATTTAATGGTGTCTGCATTCTGCAAATAGTATTCTGCTTTGGGAGAGTGCTCATGGTGCGCCAAGTGTTTTGTCCCCCAGATCTCATCCTGTCCCACTGAGTGGTTGACATGGTCATTCTGCTCTCCTCTCCTGGGTGTGGGTGAGCAGTCGGGAGGCCAGAGGTGTAGACAGGGGATGCAGGCGCACCCAGCGGGAAGTGTCCAGAGCCAGCGGCTGTGACCTCTGCCTGTGACCCTGAGACCTTTACTTTTTAAATACATTGGCTTTTCAAAAATCAGACACTTCTGATTTCAGCAACAGCATTTGTCATTTACTTATTTTTAATTGATTGCTGAAATTCTTACAGACTACTAGAGGCATTTAGAAATGGCGGCAAAAATGATTGGGGCTTGAGCTCCATGTGCTTCTCCTCCCCAGAGGCTGGCAGTTGAGGCCGGAAAGCAATGGTAGGAGCCCTCCACCACACAGGTCTCCTGGGCAGAGCAGGGGCAGGGCGGAGCTGCGGGCACCTCTGGAGGCATTGCCAGTGAGGGTGGCAAAATTGCCCCAAAAGAGCGCGCCATTTCTCTTTGTAAGCTCTTCAGCAGATTTCTGTGGAAACTAACTTAATATATAGGTCAAGATGGCATCATGGAGGGAATCACAAGGAGCCTTTCTCTCCCTCTGGGCTTTAGTTGTGTGCTAGGAAATCTGAAGGCAAAGTTGAGATGGATTTGCAGAGTCCTCCTGAGGCTTGCTCAGCTCTGTTTGTGTTTAGAAACCACAGGAAGCATTTTGGTCCAAGCCCCTGGGTTCGAAGAAACACAGATGGACCCTACTGTTCAGGCCTCACCCAGGGGAACTTTAGAGAACATTTTAATTTTAGTTTAGTTTTGTTTTAATTTTGTAACTATTTATTTAGGAAAACCACACCAAATCCAAAGGAGATGTTCTTAAAACATTAAAGATTAATATAATTGAACCACATCTAATGAACCACATTTTAGTGTAATTTGAAAATTCCTATTTTTTGAAACTAGAATTCTAGATATGAGTTTTAAAGGTACTACCATCATTCAGGATGACTATATATATCTTCCTCCCTAGATAATAAACTAGCGCCGTCGGGAAGCTCAGAGAGGCTAGGAAAGTATGAAAAATTAAATGATTTGTGTGAGGGAATTATGAACAACAGTTCCTTGGCACGGCGGCTTGTAGGAGAACTTCTGGAAGCTCCTTCCACCGTGTGCTGCTGGAGATGACATTCTGATGAAACCTGACGCTGGCACTTTCCTGCCCTGTGCAGCCCCGCAGATCTTAACCCAGCAGATCTGGAAACTGCAGCCTTGGGCAGGAGGCGGGCTGGGCTGGGGGAGCGGCTCTCTTGCGGGGGGAGCTCTGGGTGCCAAAGGGTCAGAACTGACAGATGTCTCATGTTTTTCTGGCTCTAAGATGATGGTCACTTTGGGTCTGAAGAAACTGAGATTTTTCTGTTTTGGGAAAAGACAGAGCCCATGGAGAAGTAGAGGAGAGATGGCCAGGGAAGCCCCTTGAACACATGCACATGCTTAACAGAAAGATTCATTTCAGTGTGTTTGTGCAAAAGCAGAAGTTAAAACCTTAAAAATTAAGACTGTGTGCCGGCGAGATAGCTCAGCGGACTAAAGCGCCTGCTTAGGCAAGCTTAGGCAAGCGCAGCAACCGCAGTTCGATCCCGGGTGCCACATGCCACACTAGTCTTGGCCCTAGGACAGTCTGAGCCCTCCAGAGTCCGGGTGACTGTAATCTCAGCGCTGGGAGGCTGAAAACAGGAGGATTACCAGGAGTCTGAGCTGTGTAGTGACACCCTGCAACAACCAAATACATTAA
>NDGN011527241.1:1793-17360 GCA_002564285.1 Tympanoctomys barrerae
GAGAGAGAGAGAGAGAGAGAGAGAGAGAGAGAGAGAGAGAGAACACCAGTAACTTTTATAGCATTCTATTATTTTCTTTTCCTAAAGGCTTGGTTACCACCTCTTGAGTAGTTTTGTATGTAGCTACTGCAAATAATTCAGGTTCACCAATGGAATTAAGTCTTTCAATAATTTAGACTAATTCAGTTTTTTAAATGTTATTGCTGTTTTTAAATGTTTTACATAAATTAGAGCCTTTGAATTTCATCACTTCTATGTATAAACTAATATTTTTATGATTAATATACTCACAAGAGTTGACTATCAGAAGGAAATTTCATTGGCAGTTAATGTTGTATCTGGCATATATGAGTGAGATAATGTTCATTGGTAACAGTTACATTGCCAGTGTTGACATGTTTGATACCAAGAACAAGTCATTAAAGAAAAAAAAAAGTCATGTGTATAGTATATGTAGGAGTCTGTACTGGTGGCCTGTTTTCATAGTTGTTTGTTTAGGGTAATAAAGGTTGAGCTTATTGATCTCCTTAAGTGCCTATGCTGCCCACTATTTTCTTCCCAGTTAACCTTTTAAAAAAATAAATAAAATTAATGATTAAGTGGCCTTTTGAGGCCTTTAATGTAAGATAGATAGGAAAATCTTAAAGTACCTGATAAGAAATTTGACTCCTACATTTACTTTTCTATACTCTATTTTTGTTTGGAAAGGACATTTGATTATTTTAAAAAATGATAAATTGCTGTAGTGTGTATGTTTTCAAAATTTCCTTGGTATAAAATAGGCAAAGTAGTGCTCATTCAGTAGACATTGGTTTACTACTGTGTAAATGGCATTAAAAAAACTATTAATCCTTTAAGAATCTCATGGACTAATGAAAAACACACAGATTTGATGATTTTGAAATAATATGGGAGTGTAATGATAAATGTTACATATTTTTGAAGAGATAAGAATTCCTGGAGGATAGAACATTTGAGCTGTGTTCAGAAAATGTGTAAATAATAAGATAAAAGTACCAGCAGAGGAGGGGACAGAAAAAAGACATTGGCCGGGAGGGGTTGGGTGTTTTGGGGAGGGGCTGTGATGGTAATGGAAATCCAGTGAGAAACACAACTAGATCTTGAACTGTGTATTAAGACATCCCTTGCTCAAGAAGGTTTTTGACAGAGGAAAGATAAAATAGGGCTTATATTTCTAGGCAGTTTGTATCACCAAGACAGGACCAGTGAACACAGGAGGAAGATTTAAGCCCATTTGAGTAAGGAGTCTGCCAGGAATTTGAACAGATAGGTTTGATCCTGACTGGAGCATTTGGTTAGAGACTTGTAGTAGGTAGTTGGGTACAGGAGTAAGTGAAGGTTAAGGTTCAAAGGATTTAAATCACCTGCTCAGGGTCCTATGGCTTATAACAAAGTGATGACACAAACCTAGACGTAACTGTAAAACCTATACATTCTCTACTAACCCTATGCTGTGTTTACCCAGGTAATCAGTGACTCACAATCTGATACTACTGTATTGTATTAGTATAGTGAAATGTAGTGAATCCAGTATTCTGTATTTTGGAGTATTTGAGTTTTAATTACGGCTCTGTGAATTTGATAGATCATTTGATCTCTTTGGGGTTTTTTTCATTTATTTGAAAATATTTTTAGTAATTACCAGAATAAACATACAGTAGTTGCTTGTGACTCCACCATTATTTGTAAGGATTGAACACTAAAAAAAAATTACATATGGTCTTGTATGGTAAAACAACTTGTATGTAAATTATACAGATAGTTTTATAATGTGAGACTACTTTTACAACATTTGAGGCCTCTTGACATCTTTTACAATTAAGTAGTTTTTTTTCTATATGAGTTTAGGACAGGCTGTACAAGGTATTCAGGGTCTCACTATGGAGATCAGACTCACAGTGATTCTCACAGTGATTCTCCTGTTTTCAGCCTCCCAAGTGCTGGGATTGCAAGCGCAGCCTCCTTCCTGACCCCCACCCACCTACCCCCTGCCCTAGGGGTGGGGCCCACATGGTGCAGGTGCACTGAGATCAAACCCTGGCCTCTGCGAATGACATTGTGTGTATTAGGATGTTTGATAAATATTGGCAACAGTTTAGGTGTTTTTCTGAAGTCATTTTTAAGTCTTTGGTAAACCTAAAATTTTAGTAGAATTTCACTAAAAGGAAAAGTTGCTCTCTTAAATCATTCCTTTTTAAAAGCTTTTTGGAAAAGATTCAGACAACTTAATTTGATTCATCTACTTTAAGATCCTCTTGATATAGAGTTAAGCTGGTATTTTAGAGCGAGGATGAATGAAATTATTGCTTATTGCTTCATCTGTCATATCCATCTATTTCAGTTATGACTTGGAAAGGACTCCACAAAATCAGTGATTTTTACCAGTTCTGGTAGCATTCACCAAAATGTAGGACTTGCAAAAATTTGTGAGATATAAAAAAGATTCCTTCGTCATGAAATAGTGAAAGTCGTTCATTCAGCAACTGTGCTTATATATTGTATGGAGATTTTGTTGTTGTAGCGGCTGAGGAATCCAATATTTTTCATTTATTTTATTTTACTTTATTTTATTTGGTACTGGGAGTCAGACTCACGACCTTGCACTTGCCAGGCAGGCACTGTGCCACTCACTGAGCCATATCCCTGGTCTGAGTAATAAAAAGAAAAAAAGAAAAGAAAAGGCCCAGCCTTCATGGAATTGATACTTGGCTTATTGAAGAGAAATCCAAAAAGCAATAAAGACTGTGGGGCTTGATTTCTAAGGTGGCAGTGTGGGTTTGAGAAGGCTGCCATTGGCATTTAGAGTGGGCATTTAAAACTTCATTTTAAGTTGACAGTTGAGTGGAGATTTGAGCTACACAGACACCTGAGGGGACAACATACCAGACAGAATCAGATACGAAGACCTAAGCTAAGCTTGCTTACCTTTCCAAGGAATAGCCAAGAGGCTGGTATGCGAGGAGTGAGAACAGGTGAGGGATGAAGGTAAAAGATTATGAGATTAAGTAAGACTTGAATGACAGTGTAAGAACTTTTAACTTGAAGAGAAATAAAAGGATTGTAAAAAGATGATTGACATTTGATTTTTGTTTTCAGAAGGTCAGCGACTGCCTAATAATAATAAATCTGAGAAATAGATGATGGCAGTTTGGGTCATGGTGGTAGTATTGGAAGTAGTGAAAAGGAGTTGCATTCAGATATATTTTGAAGAGACAACAGTATTTCCTGTGGGGTTGGAAGGTGAGAGTAAATTTTTTGGATTTAGTACCTGGAATGGTGACGTGCACATTTGCTCAGTAGGGAAAATCTGCAAGGGAAGCAGGCCCAGGGGAAAGATTAGAAATTTTGTTTTAGACTTGGTAAACTGCAGGTGCTTACTAAACATTCAAAACATCAGGGAGCTGGATGTGTGAGGTTGATATGAAGGGGAGAGAGCCAAACAGGATGTATAAACTTTGAAATTGTCTTGGAGCCATGAGAGTAGGTAAAATCAACTCCATCTAGAAACTAAGGATGGAAAAGACAGAAAAGATGCCTAGCACCTGAGCCATAGGAGTGGAGATTATGGTGATGAATTAGAATTAGTAAAGTAGACTAACAAGTAGAGACCAGTAAAATACAGAGACAAATGAGGTAACAATGCTTGGAAGCTAAGTGAGCAGTCTTTTTTGAGGACCAAGAGTGATCAGCTCTGTCAAATGTTACTGGATGGGTCAAGTAAGATGGGATCTGAGAATTTGACTACAGTGTAAGACTCAGCAATATTGAAATAACTGATGCCCTTCTCAAACAGTTCCAGTGTCATGGTGAGATGAAAGCCTCATTAGAGATGATTCAAGACATACTGACTGAGACAGTGAAATTTGGTCAGTGATGGTAGAATTCTCCCTCACTATGTTTCCACTGGGAACAAAGGAAGAAATCAGATGGTACTGGTACAGTAGAGGTGTTTGTTAGTTTTTAAGATGGGAAACGACAATTTTGAATGCAAATAGAAACTGTTTGGCAGAAAAGAAAATTACTGATGGTGCTGAGATTGATGGTGTGATTGCCAAAAGATGTCTTTGAATAGATGATTTGGGATGTAAATACTTTGTTAGACTTCCTCTTTCTCCCTCCTCCCCTCTGTGTGTGTGTGTGTGTGTGTGTGTGTGTGCGCGTGGGTGCGTGTAAGATCACCTAAGGTTTCAGTTTAAGTGCAGTTCTGTTTTGGTAGTTCTGAAATGTGGCCTGATAATTTTGCATTTCTAACAAGTTCATATGTAATACCTGTGTTTCTGGTCCTTACAAAACCTTGGCACTTTGAGCACAAAAACTAACATTTTGGGATAAAATCTCACACTGTAGTGGAAATGGCTGGTTTGTACAGTGCCTTTTCAAGTTTTGTTTTTCAGTGCAACAGGAAGCAGCAGTCAGGCAAAAAATACAGGAGCAGGTCTGATTTTATCTAGGAAAGTAGAATCAGCAGACTACAAAAGCTAGGTTGTAGACTTTCAGGAAGCGCATATTGGGTTAGTGGTTATGAATTTAAACTGAGATGGATGACATATAGATGTTTATTTTCAACTAGTAAGAGTAGGTAGGGTATTGGGATTTAGTATTTTGAAACGAGCAGAGTATGATAGAGCAGGTTAAGTGATTCATGGATATACAAATTGATTTCAAGTGAAGAGTTCTATAGGTAAGAATGAGCTGTCTTAGATGAGAAAAGTTGTAGGCTCTGCAAACTTTAAATGTATCTTTTTATTTCTATTAAAAGAGTTTAGCATCCTTTCAAATGGTACAGATTCATGAGTTACATAGTCAAATATTTACTATATGGATAAATGTACAAAGATTTTTCACCTCTTTTTTTCTTTTTTTTTTTTCTTTTTTCTCTTGACTATTACAGATGACCATGGATGAAAAATACGTGAACAGCATTTGGGACCTTCTGAAAAATGCAATTCAAGAAATCCAGCGTAAGAATAACAGTGGTCTTAGTTTTGAGGAGCTCTATAGAAATGCATATACAATGGTTTTACATAAACATGGAGAAAAACTCTACACTGGACTAAGAGAAGTTGTAACAGAACATCTCATAAATAAGGTATCCAACTTTAAAGGACTGTTGCTGATACAATATCAAATGTAGAAAATCCTTTACATATTGTGTTGTATTTTGACCAGAAGCCTACAGGAATTACTGTAGTTCATGACTATATTATAAAACCTCACTCAAAATTTAGAATCAACTAAATCATGATTTCTGTTGAAGGATGAAGTTTGTGATCTGTGTTAAATACATTCTCTATAATGGCAATTAATGAAGCAGATATTCAGTCATTAATAAATGTTTACTAATTATAGGCAATTCTTAAGATGCTTTAATCAGTCCATGTTAGCTTTTTCTGTACATTTGAAAGTAATGAATTAACTTATGTGGTAAACAGTTCTATTTTAAAATACAAAGTAGTGATATGATAACTATAAAGTAGCTCTGTGATTTCAAAAAGGTATACTTTTTAGTAACAAGTTTTTATGGAACAAACTGCAATTTAAATTTATTTGAGATAACTACAATATCTTGCTTTGATTTTAAAAAGGAGAATTAGTTCACAGCTCTTGTATGGTATTAGGGTGTTCATTTTTAAAATTTTACTTTTAGAAAGTTTTATGGATACATTGAACTCTTATGTACCTTTCACCTAAATATACCAGTTACTAATTGTGCCTCAATTGTGTGTACTGGAAATTGTTACTTACTATTATCATCAGTATATTTTTACTGAGCAAGTAGAGAAAAACTTTTAGATTTTATTTATCCTAAAATACCTGGTAACACTTTTCTTTAAGAAGGACATTCTTAAAAAAAAAAAAAAGGACATTCTTTTATGTAACCAGAAAATTATAATTAAATTAGGCAACTTTATAATGTTACACAGTTCATACTCAAATTTCACCAATTGTTCTGTGTAGCCTCTATGGTAGTTTGTTTCCTGATCCAGGATCGGATCCAGGATCATGTACTGTACTCAGATCTTCAGCCTTTCTTTGTCTTTCAGCCCATTGACATTTTTGAAGAGTATAGTCTAGTTGTTTTGTAGATTGTCCCTCAGTTTTTGGTTTGTCTGATTGTTTCCTCATGACTAGTTTCAGGTTATGCATTTTTGGCAGGAATAATACATAAGTGATGTTGTGTCCTCAGTGCATCACATCAGGAGGCACATGATGTCAGTTTATCCCATTATTGGTGATGTTAACTTTGATCACTTGGTGTCCGCCAGATTTCTCCACTGTGAAGGTACCATTTTTCCCTTTGTAATTCATAAGTAATCTGTTCAGTTTTATTTTGAGACTGTGTGAATATCCTGTTCCCCCAGAAACTTCCATGTGATGGTTTCAGCATTCATTGATGATTCTTGCATGAATCATTAGTACTGTGGTGGTTGCAAGATAGCAACTTTCTATTTCTATTCTTCCTTCTATAATTCCTTTCTCTCAAAGGAATGAGCCAAGGAATCTAGTATTTTATGAAGCAAGGTGATTGTATTCTTCATGCATTCAGCAGTCTTTTTGTTAAGTGCCTGCTGTACACAGCTTTAAATAAAAATATAGTGAATTCAGAGATATTTATATTGGGGTTGTTTTTACTGTAATGTCAGAAATGATGCACATTTTAACAGTGTGAAGCATTAATAGAGTTAAGTGATACATGAGTTGGTGATAGATAACTTAGGGATTGAAATGAAGGAGAAATTACTGGGAGGTAAGATTTTGTGAGAAAGAATGAAATAAATCGAAGAGAGCCTTTAAATATTGGGGGATAGAAATGAATAATGTGGAAGATATTAGGAGAGCAGATTGTAGATAGCATATGATTATATGGAGATGAATTGGTTACTTGTAGGCGGCAAATGGGGTTTGATTGAGGTATCTAATAATTAGGAGGGTTAGTGCATTACAGTGTTAGCAAAGGTGGTATGGAAACAGATTGTAGAAAAATGTGAATGTTTGACTAAGTAATTTGGAGTAAACAATGGAGATTTTTTGGTATTCTTAAAGTGTGTAATGTGACAATATTTGAAGATGATCATAATGATAAAGATGTAGACTAGGGAGGACATTCACTAGAAAAAAGTAAGGGTAGAAATTAATGAATGTTGGTAGAAATTCTCAAGATTAGTTGGAATTTGGTTACTGTACAATTGTGCCACCAGTGGAAATACTGTGAAGTTGTAGCAGACACCTGATTTGAGATGAGTAGAGGAAATAACCAAGTTTTGTTTCAGATTATATTGAAAGATTTTATGGTTGGAAAATACTGTAGAAATAATTTCACATGTGAGGAAAATTGAGGATGAGACCCAAAAAATGCTCAAGTTTAGAGTTAGAGTAGGAACTAAGAGCTAGATGTGGAGAGTTAGCATTTGGTAACTTTTAGTAAGGACTGTGTTAGATTTTAGAGAATGGAAAGTACAGAGCCAAAGGAGTAATATATGGCAAATAGTTGGAGAAATAAAAAAAGGCATTTTAAAAATGAGGCACTGAAAGTGAAAGGAAGAGAGTAGAATAGTTTCATTTAAAGCTACTGAAGGATAGAAGATTGGGGCACCAGAGTCTTTAAATACGGAAAGAATATTAAGAGCAACAAATAATTTAGAAGAGGATGTCCTCACCTTCGCTAGAGGTTGGATAGGGAATCATAATATGAGCATAACTAAGACTTACATAACGTTTATTGTGTGTTAGGCTAAGTTCTCCTGTTTTCATAAAACTAATTTCGCTAGTGTCACAACCCAGTGCTCATGGTACAGAGGAAGAAACTGAGGCACAGAGAATCATTTTGTCCAGATGCACGTAGTTACCTGCCAAGGTGGAATTATCCAGGCAGTGTCTGCACAGGCTGAGCCCTTGCCTTCTCTATAGATCTGCTCCTAGAACAGAATGAGTTGATCACCCTCCAGCGCATACACAGAAACTGGGGTGAGAAAGGAGTTTCAAGATGATTTACTGTTTATAAAGCTGTAGACAGTTCTGAATTTCAGGTATATAGAAAGGGGTTGAAAATAATATCTGAAATATTTTCTTTCTAAAACTTGTATGAATCTCACAAATGGTCTATCTTCTGGAGTATGAGTTGAAGAGACTTCAAGTAGCCCTTGTGGGAAATAGCCTAAGAAATTGACAAGTGAGGAAAGAGAGATTTTAGTAGGAGTTGGTCAGCATGTCACTCCACCCACCCTTTTTAAAGAACTGCTTTGCAATTTGGGCATAAGTGTAGAAGCCCATGTAAGAAGTGAGGCCAGAGCTTGAGGTCAGCATTTAACTGTATGATTGTTTCATACATTGAGACGTGGTCTAGTAGATATTAAAGTCATGTAAACAGTAATTCCATGAAAATTTAAGAGCTTTAGTAAGTTGCTAAGTGAAGAATCTAGTGTCTGAGTTTAACTGTTGACTTAGTTTGGGTGACTATAACATATATTGTAGGCTAAGTAGTTTAAATACCATATAGTTATTTCTCACAGTTCTGAAGGCTGGGAACACCAAGCTCAACGTGTCTGCAGGCTCAGTTCCTGGTGAGGGCCCTTCGCTTGGTTTGCACTTGCACTCTTCCTCACTGTATTTTCACATGGCAGTGTGCTTCTAAAGGCTTTCCCTGTGCTGATGGTCAGGCTTCAGCATATGTATTTGAGGGGGACACAAACATTCAGTAGTCCATAACAACTAAAGAGATGGAGTTCCTCACGGTATATTCTTTAAGAGATGCATTTTATTTTTGAAACCTCTGCTGGTGTCCATGCTTTCATATTAGTTTTCCCATTTATTTTATTGGATTTGTATTTATGTGAAAATGTTAATAAGCACCAGTACAAACACAGTACTGCTTTAAAGTGGAGACTACCAAAAGAGAAATTAACTGTCAGGCAGGGGCAATGAATAGTAGCTCAGAATGTGTGACATAGGAAGCATCAGCTTTTTCTATCTGGGGGACTCTGGTGCTTAAGTGGAATCAGTACCTCTTGTCTCTACATTTTACCTTTTGAATAGAAAGTAAGAGAATGGTTCAGGATTCTCTGGTATAAAATACCTGCCTACTCTTGTAGAATATGCACATTTTTGTGATTTGAAAGCAACAATGTCTGATCTGTTCATCAGTTTTTGTTTTTTACCTTTGGCTTACTCAGCCTGCCTTAAGGGCGGGTCTGGTAAGGCACGTGGAGGTGGGGTTTGAACCACAGTATCCTGCCCCTGACCGCATTTGCCTGAGCAGACACTTAACAACTGAGCTAACTGGCAGACCCCCTTTTGAGTGGTTTTGTTTTGTTTTGTTTTTTGTTTTTTTTTTGGCCGAACCAGGGATTGAACTCAGGCCCTTGTGCTTGCTTATTCTACTGAGCCATCTCCCCGGCCCCTTGTTTTGTTTTCTTGTTTACTATTTTTGAAAGTTGAACTGGCCAGCTAACTTACATATGTGAACTTTTAGTGCTGTGCTACAGATAGTCAGGACATACATACCTTTTCACATTCAAGAATTAATAAGTATCATTTTATATAGAATCAGGGCTGGTTTTTTAATATAGTTTGTTGGGACTTTAATTTTGCGGTGAGAATAGTGAATATTCCTTTCCTCCCCCCTTTTTGGTAAAACAGGAGTACAAACAAACAAGGCAGATGAAGGGGATATTTCAGAAAGGATACTTCTTGAGAGTTGAAGTTGTCTATTATTGGCTTTGGAAGTAAGTTCCCAAAATTGAGGCAGAGCACAGAAAATTCAGGTGTTGTTTCTGAGTTGACTTCTAGTTATCCTTCTTGTTTCTAGAAGAAAGTCTCCTTTTGAGAAATTCAAACCCAAAGGAACTCAGTGAACTTCTCAAGGCCTTAAGGAAATCAGGGAATATGCCTTGCCATAAGAGCAAATTTGTCTTTCTTTACTAAACATGAATACACTTCAGTTTTCGAGGGGACTTTTTCATTGGTTTTGCTTTTCATTCTAAGTTACTTAAAGAAAATGACTTGGAAAGTATGGTTGTATTGGACAGGAAAAGTTTAGCTACTTTCTAGATTTTTCAGACCTTTACATCATTTTATCAGAGCCTCAAACATCCTTGTGAGCCTCCTCACAGAATTCAGCATTCAAAAACGTTTATGCCAGGCTCTTGAGTTAGAGAGATTATATTGGTAAATAAAACACATCTGATCTCTCCAGTCATGGAGTAGGTAATATTTAGTTATAAAATAATAATAAAAACAGGATACAGTATTAGGGAAAAATGATGAGTAAATAGGTCAATGAGAGGTTGCTCACAAGGAGAAGGGAGTTGTAGAGCAGCGCAGACCCAGGAACAGCTGCTTTCTGTGAAGACCCAGGTAGCCACGCATTTTCCTTTACTCAGCTCCTCAGTCCTTCTGTAGCATTTTAGAAGCAGCAGTAGAGCATACAAACAAAGCAGAATGGCAGTAAAATTTCATTTTTTAAAAAAAGGCAGCATAGCAGTCTTTGTCCATTCTTGGAGTAGAATTGTTGGGAAGCTTGCATGATACCACTACACCAGCGGCGCTGTATGGAGTAGAAATGTTGGGGGAAGTTGGTAGTGGGCAAGAAGGGGTGCTATGATGCTGGAGAAGCAGAAACCCTCAAGCCAGACCTTGCAGCCGTGGAGAAGTGCTTGGTACTCAGTTAAAAGGATGGTAAATTTTCATTGAGAAGTTTTAAGTAAGTCAGATGGCATGCTGCAGTGTAGGTTTTTATTTAAAATATTTCCCTGGCTGCTATGTGAAAAATAAAGTTAGAAGACTCAAGTTAAATGAGGGACCAGGAAGGGGTTAAGTGGAACTCCAGTGTTTTGATACTGGTGATGGAGAAAGTTTTCTAATTCAAGAAATATTTCGCATGTAGAAAAAACATTACCTGTTGATTGATTTATAGAGAAGAAGAAAGAGGGAGGAATCCCTTTTCTTTCGACTATTGGACAGCCAGCTAGGTGATTCCATTTAGTGGTAGTGCGAGGACCTATTGCCAGGCGTGGACCGTTTTTCAAAGAAAGATTCTTACCAGGCATGCTGGCACACTTGGGAGGCTGAGGCAGGAGGATCATTGCAAGTTCAAGACCAGCCTGGGCTGCAAAGTGAACTCAAGGGCAGCCTGAACTGCATAGTGAGACCCTGTCTCAAAGAGGAAACAAACCAAAAAAAAGATTGTTGCTTCAGGTGCATGTATAGGAAATGAGTGAGTTAGTTTTCAAAAGTATCCTATTGAAAGGAATTTGGGTCTTAGTCTGTTGGTGGAGGGTGCAGTTGTTTTTAATCTTAAAAAAAGATTGAGATAGAGAAGATAGAGTGAAATGTTTTGTTTTCCTACTGTCTTAAAATTTTTCCTCAGTTACAGTTGTTGGGAGAAACTGAGATCCTCTCTGTGTTGAATAAGTGTATTACAATTATGTGTGGTTACAGGAGTCAGAAGGGGACAAGGGCTTGTGAGCTCAGTACGAAATCCCTTCATGAATGTTATGTGAGGAAAGCGGCCTGAGTAGTAAAAGCGTTCTTGCAAAAGAAGTAGAGAAAACTTTGGGATAGGATAGGGAAAATAAAGACAAGAAGATAGTCATCATGAGATATGAGCAACATAGGAAGTGGAGCGACTTCTACTTTGAAAGGATTGAGAGAGAGGTTGGGAAAATGCACTGTAGGGGTGGTTATCCATCCCTCTTTTGTTTTTATTGTAATTGTTACTGATACTCTTAATATTAAAGAGGCAAATAAATGAGCTAGGGATTTTTTTTTTTAATCTTCATCTCTTGAGCTTGTATGTAACCTGAATTTAGCTGTCTGTTGAAACAAATCTCTAGAATAATCAGCTAAAATTGTCTATTTTTTTCATGTGGGGGTAATACCCTTACCTGTCAGTGTTACTTTCTTACCAGTTAAAAGCACAGTGTGCTTTGGGGGGCTATATACCTCTGTTTTGTTTTTTCTTCTTTTCTTATCCATCTTTTGCTACTTTGTTCGGTTTTGAGATTAGAATGTGTCAGTCTTTTGGAACCAAATTGTGATTTTTGTGAAAGAAGTGATGCTTTAACTTGTTTTCATGGTATTCAGGAGAACAAAGACACTAGTTGTCATATTGCCATACTTCACATATTTTACTGCTGTGTTGTCAGTTTCCTTGTATTAAGTAGTACTACTGATGTAATAGCTTTTAACATATATTCCTCTTATTTTTACTATTGGGAATGGAGTATTTTAAAAAATGCTAATTCATAGCAGGGTTGTCCTGTGGCATATTTCCAGTTTTTCTTACTGCATTCCTTCTCAACCAATAAGAAGCTACTATTTTTCATGGTACTGTATTCCGCTGAGAGAAATCCTGATTTTTTAAAGAAATTTTATCTTATTTATTTTTTATTTATTTGTTTTGTGTTTTTTTAGGGAGAGGTCTACAGGGTGTTCAGGGTCTCACTACTAGATCGGACTTGGAGTGATTCTCCTATTTATAGCCTCCCAAGTGCTGGGTTTACAGACGCACACCCAGTCTCAATTGCAGTCTCCATTGTCCCCCCTCCCCCCCGGGGGGGCAGCACAGCAGGCCTAGGGGATCGAACCCCCAGCCCCTGTGCCTTGCAAGCACTTTAATCTGCTGAGTTATTTGGCTGGCCCTAAGAAGTTTTACATTTGTACTAAGCTTGCATTTTTTAAAAAATACCACATTTAGATCATTTTCTCTTAGTATGTAGTAGATTATCTTTATTTATGAAATTATGAAAATGCATTGTTTTAACCTCCTTTCCTTGCCTTTACTTTGAATCTCATGACATCTTTTGAGGTTATATGAATGCTAATACTGTTAGGCTTTCCTGTTTCACCCACAGAGTTAGATGAAGTGGACACAAATGCATTGTGTGTCCCATAATGCTTTGCACCTTTGCTTTTTTGGAGGCAGTTAAAAATATGTTAGTTTGTGGAAAGATTTTCATGTAGTCTCTTAAACAGGAGAATAAATGACTGATATTAAGACTTCATCTTTAAGAGCAAATAAAGCTCTTAAATATTTAACACAAAGAGGGAGGATGCAAACATTTAATTTAGAAATTACAGTAATAAGTACTTTGTGAAGTTGTTAAAATTATGTTATTGTGTAGATTCATAAAATTGCTTCTAGAAAGATCATCTTACAGCCATCAGGGTTTTTTTTTCTTTTTTTCTTTTTCTTTTTCTTTTTTTTTTTTACTGAAGTGGCTGTTTAGTTCAATTCCCAGTACTACCAAAAAAAGAAAAAAAAGTGAAGTGGCTATCATATTGTTGCATTAAGGATTCTAATAGTATTTTTTGATTGAGACCTTTGTTCTTAAAATTAGAGAAAAATGAGTGATACTGTCAGTTTGACAAATAGAAATGAATTTCATTCATATGTCTTATCATTAATGAGTTTTGGGGACCTTTAAAAAGGCTACAGAATGTAAAATTAATTTTCCTAGTCTTAGTAAAAGTTCACTTTGAAATACAGAAATCAAAAGATGGTGCAGATGCAGGGACAAGGATTTGACGCCTGGCGTGCTGTGCCGGCCCCAGTCCTGAGGCACACTGAGGTGGTGATTGAGACTGTGGCACACACCTGTAATCCCAGTGCTTGGGAGGCTTGAAAACAGGAGACTCACTGTGAGTCCAGTCTGTATAGTGAGACCCTGTAGACCCTGCACTAAATACATTTAAAAAAAAAAAAAGATTAATAGTGTTACGAAAGACAGCATCTTTCACCAAATTTATATTGAATATACAAATTTGTGATTGTAGTTTAACTACATTAAACACTAAAGTATGAGATGAGTTCCTTTCAGTCATGTAGAATTTTTGTTCTTTACAGGTGTGATGAGTGTCTGTAATCCTTTGCCATTGTCTCATGCCATGTGATTATTATAATTGGGGGTTTTATCTAAAAATGGCAAAGCATGTTTAACACTTTAAAGTCAGAAATTCTCAGGGCTAGGAAAAGAGCTATGAAGTTGTTTTAAAATTCTTTGTGTTGAGCTAAGGAGATAGTTCAGTGGTCTAAGCACCTGCCTGCGGAGCGCAAGGACCCAAGTTCAGTCCTTGGTACCGCATGGTGTACTGGCCTTGTGCTGAGTAGGCCACTGAAACTGGGCGTGGTGGTAATCTGAAAACTGGGGATCACCATGACTGAGCTGCATGGTGAAGCCCTGTGCCAAATAGATAAATAAATGATTTTAAAAAATTTTTTGTGGTGTATTGGAACAGATGGACTTGTTTGTACCTCATAGCTTTGTTCCTGTTGAGTCACTTTTGTGGTCAACCACTTTTATTGTGAGGTTTGTGGCATTACTCTGTGATAGATGGAACATTTTTTGAGATCTTACTTGGCATTCCTTGGAAAAATAAGATTTCTATAACTGGCAAAATTAGTAAACTGACATAGCCCCTGACAGCATGATTATTGTAGCACTCAAATTTAAATGTGGGGGGCATCTACGTTATTTTTATAGATAATGGAAGATATTTCATATTTATGTGTCATACTGGCTTCATAAGGTGAAACAAAGTGATTTGATCAAAGTCCCCATTAGTAACCATCCTAGCCACAGTTTTTCACAAGTACTAGTTTATTATTTTAGCTTCTAGATGGCTATTTTAGATTCCTAGAAGGATATCTCTTTTCAGTTGTCATAACTCTTACATGCTTTTTTTTTTCTTTCAACACACCCCAATCCCTCTTGTACTGTGGTTTTAGTAGATGGTTTTTCAGTGTAGTATTATGCTGTTTAAAAATTTCTGCACTTTACAGATTAGTGTATATTTTTATCAAATATTGTCCTCTAAGTCCTCAGTTTTTAGTATTGATATTATCACGAATTATATGGCTCTATACTAGTTCCTTCACTGAACTTTAGAATTAAAGCCTTTGTACTTCATTTTAAAAGTGATGATTTCTTCATCTTACCTAGACATTTAATTAGGACTGACTGTCTGGGATTTTGCTCCAGACATTGAAATTTAAAGACAAAATAATTGAGTTAATGGTTAAAATTGTATGTGTTGAAGATTGTGAGTTACCAGGCGGAATAGCATGTTCTTCAGCTCTGCACCTAGCCCAGGAGCTGTGGGCTCAGGCTGCGTCCTTATCTCAGCCCACAGAGAGTTCTGGAAATGAAGAGCTGCGGGCAGAGACAGCCTCCGCTTCTGGCCGTGTTCCTGCCTGCTGGCTGTCGTCCTTGCCTGAGCCTCTTGCCTTCTCCTTAACAGTAGTTTGTATGTCTCGTAGGAGGAATATTATCAGGAAACAGTATTTATTATATCATTTAAAGGTAATTTCCTGTTAATAATTACAGTTTAATCTTTGTTAAGGATATAGTTCAAAGTATAAAAAATCCAATTCCCATAAATAAATAATGTAGTATGCAAATTTTAATTATTGAAGAGTGGTTTATGGTTTGATACATTCAAGTTACTGGTCATTGTTAGTTATTTAAATTGTTTTTATGAATAAAGCTTATGGTGTTATAGTATATGCTGTATTTTTAAAAGGACTTTTTTTAATGAAGACCCCCCCCC
>NDGN011527245.1:685-11156 GCA_002564285.1 Tympanoctomys barrerae
AAAAAAAAAAAAAAAAAAAAAAAGGAAAGGAAAATATTAAAAAAAAAAATTTAACAATCTCCCAGTCCTTTGGTGGAAAGGCTTAAAATGTTGAAGGATTCACTGATTTTTCAGAAATCTAAGCAACAAATCTGCTGCTCCTTTAACCTCCCACATGGCCCAGATATGGCTCGAGCAACACTAACCAGAGATAACAGGGAAAGACACAGGGTAGGGTTAGTGGTAACTTTGGCTAATCTTAAAACATGGACGAACTATGAGAGATGAGCCTCTAGCCTGGATTTAAAATTTTAGAAATTCAAGGGGTTGGAGAGATAGCTCAGTGATCTAAGTGCCTTCCTGGCAAGCATAGGGACCTGGCTTCAATAACCCATACCACATGTCATGCTGGCTCTGAACCCTGGGTGCACTGAGCCGGCCACCAAGTCCAAGCTATATAGTGAGAACCTGTACCAAATAAATAAAGATTTAAACAACTATAAATAGACATCAGCAGAAGTTAATGAAATTGAGACTGATGTTTTAGGAGCCAGGGAGATATAGCTCAGTGGAATAAGTGTTTGCCTGGCAAGTGCAAGGTCCTGAGTTCAATCCGTGGTACCACTGAGAAAAAAAAAAAAACCTTTAAAAAGTCAGCCTCCCTCTCCCTGGCTTGAGGATTCTCACCTTGTTCTCCTCTTTAAAACTCTTTTTCCCTTGCTTCTGTGCTGCTCCCTTATCCTCCCACATGGCCCAGATATGGTCCCTGATTTTAGAGTTTTTACTATTTCTTCTCTCAGTTTTCTGCTTAAATACTGATGTTTTCAAAGGTTCTATCCTTGCATCTCTCTTAATCTTCACCCACATCCCCACTCTCCAAGTACCTATGGTCATCTACATGCTGATGAATGACCTAAATCTACATTTCCAGCCCACCCTCCAAGCTCTCAGCCTACATATAGCATTTGCTACTTGAGTCAACCAGTAATTTCCTTAGCTTGACATGGACTGATTAGATTCCTCTAAGACTTTCTCTTTTGGTTTTCTACACTGTATTTTAAATAATGGAACCACCACTCACTTAGCCCTGCAAGCTAAAACTGTGGCTATGAAATTTTATGGGACTTTATACTTATGACAACCTATCATAACCAGTTAGTCATTAAGTATCACTGATTTTTCATCTTATTTTAAGTGTTCAACCTTTCTTTTTTTTTTGCTATGGCCACAACTTCACCTTCACTATAATTCTGATAAATCTCTAGCTTGGATATTAGTTCAATCTACTAGCTCTTCTGCTTATTGGAATATACTACGTGCTTGCCCTATGTAAGCAATTCTCCACGTACACTACCACTGATGTGATCTTAATAAAGTGCACATTCAGCCAAAGTAAAGCTCTTCAGATTCCCTCTCACCTTCAGGGAATCCAAAAGGCTATTTCCCTGCATATGCATACTGGAAAGCTTCTGAAAAGCTACTGATCAGCTTTCAACAATTAAATCAAATAAATGTTTTCTTTTTCCAAGTTATTCTTGACCTGTGGATATATAGTTAATCTTTCCCTCCTATAACAGTATATTATATATATATAATATATATATATATATATATATATATATATTGTTGTGTGCCTAAGTTATTTTCCTCTCATTGCTGGGACAAAATAGCAGACACCCAAAGCTAAAGGAAGAGAGATTTATTAGTTCATAGTTTGTAGGGGTTAAGTCATACTCAGTTGGCCCCAGGGCAAGTTGGCATGGCAGACAGGCATTTCAGAGGACAAACAGTTCATGGAGGACAGAAGGGAGCAAAGTAAAACGGGATGACCACTGCTTTTTCTATCCCTTATGTCTTATCCATGCTTCTTCAGATGGGCAGCACTCACATCCTTTATCCTAGTGTCCTTGATTTTAGCATTGCAACTAGCATCCCAGTGTCCCACACTAGATCCAGCCCCCTCTGTAAAAGCCCACCACTGACGAGATGATGCTTTGGGGGAGCATCTAGACACAAGCCATGATATTCCGCCCCTGGCTCCCCAAATTCTCACACACATCCCTTTACGAAAAAGGCATTGTGTCCACCCCTAAGATTTGTTAAAGTTCTAACAATTTCAGCATTAATAAAAGTCTAAGTCTAAAGTCTCCTCTGAGATTTAAGGCAAATTCTCTGCTGCAAACCTTTGTACAAATGAAAAGAAAGTTTTTAACATTTAATGGCACGAGATAGATGTTTTTATTTTAAAAGTTACAAGTAGGGTTATCATAAGGAATTGGAACAAAGCAAGACCAAGGTCTAGCAATTCAAACACTAATTCCTACAGTTCCATTTCCAGCATCCCCACAATCGATGGTAAGTGTGAACCCTGAAGGGCTTTAGTGGCCCTGCCCCTGTCACACTGCTAGTGATTGTAGTTCTTGTGATTTTTCTCTGGGGCCAGCTCTGCTTCTTTATTACAGTTTTCTTCAGACAATCTATGTATCTTTGGCTTTACACTTAGAGCTTTGCAAACTACCATTTTGGGGGCACACTTTCAGGCCTTCTACTGAAATCTGGGTGGAATCTTTATTGACCCCACAACTTTTGTATTTTGTGTGCACCTAAAACCACCATATATGGATGATGCCAATGTCTGCTGCCAACTAAAGAACTGTCCAGGATTCCTTTCCTCTTGACTATAGGGGTCATGTGAACCAAAATTATGAACCAAATCTTGAAGGCTGTTTTAGGCTGTCACCATTCTGGAATCTGGTACTGGTGGTGGGGGGGGTTGTTTTAATTCTCAGAATCTAGAAACTAGAGTCTTTTTGGCTTTTATGATGTCCTCAAGCTATATTTTCTTTTGTCTTCTTTTGAAATACTTGGCTTTTTCTTGACAGTCTTTTAAGTGTCCAGGTTTTCCTCTGATTCATCTTTGCAGGCCACAACTTTACTCCAGCTTTATTTCTGGCCAATCTCAAAACATTTCAAATCATTTTTTTGGGTGTTTTATTCTTGATTCTTAACATAAATCTTGTTAAAAACCCCTAGAAGTGCCCATGTTAAAGAGAAATTTAAAATCTATAAGCCCCCAGACTCCTGTTTCTACCACAAACCATAACATTGTGTTTATCAAACTATACTATGATTATGCATCTTCATGATTGTACTGTCTTCAAATTTTGAGCTCCTTAAAGGCTTGGGTTATAGATATTTTTCTCTGTGGCTTGCAATTTTAAGTTTTGAGCAAGAAAATTTTAGCAATTCCCTCAGGGAACATTATGTAATAGTGTAATCGTTTTAGTTAGAATATAATTCAACAGCAATCTAGAGCGTAAGTTGTGGATTGAAAACCGTGAGCAAGAAACAAGTAGGACATAAGCTGTTCGTGTAGCACAAACTCAGGAGAATGACAGAGTCCTCCGTACGGACAGACCTGGCACTCTGCAGAATGGATGCAGCTGCAGCCCTGGGGAAGTTATTTACTTATAGGATTTAAATTCTGAAATTCAGAAGATTTTCCTAAAACTCTCAATTGTTCTTATTCTCATTTTTTTATATATCTGAATTACAAATATAAATACAATTTTGTGTGCCCCTTCCCCCATATATTCTGTGGAATTGTTGTTGGGTGAAACAGATATTCAGAAGGCATGGTTATAGTTTCAAAACTGACATTATTCCTTGATGTTTAAAAATAAGATTAGTGGTCAAGTGTGAATTGTGAAAATATATCATTAACTTAGAAATGAGTATCCGTGTGATGAAAGTAAGAAGTACTCTTTTGTTTTGGAATACACAGTTTATTGTATATGGTTTCTGTGTGTAAGTAGTTTCACAAGTGTTTAGAAACTTCTGAAAGGCCAAAAGCTTTCCCTAATAATATCAAATTGCAGATAGCTTAGAGATATTTTCCCCCCTTTGGTTATTTGTAATGATCTATACTTTATCCTTGGAAACTCCAGTGGTACAACCGGTTAACGTGTGGTACTTACATATTTTATGCTTAAGTTGTCAAAAATTAAACATCTGAAACCTCACCAACTACAAATTTTGTTTTTAGCACTGGAAATTGGATTCAGGGCCTTCACACTGAGCTATAGCACCAGCTCTTTTCTTTTCTTTTCACTTTTTACTTTGAGGCAGGGTCTTGCTAAGCCACTACATTTTCCAGGCATCTATTTAACCCACTGTCTTTCAGTTTGAGCCCCAGTCCTGGAATTCTAGGGTTATGCACCACCTTTGGCACATCTACTTGGCTTTGTAACAGAAAGAAGCAAAGAATTGTGTTCCTAGATTTTCCTTTTTCACAAAAAATTTTACATTTATTAATAAAATATTTTGTTTGGCTCTTTTGCAGTATTGGGGTTGAAATCCATGCTTTCCACATGCATGACAGTTATTGTACCACTGTGCTACCTCCCCAACCCACTAATTTTTAAGTGAAATAACATGTAAACATTATTTACCCTACTTTTTGCTGAGGTTATCTGCACCACAAGATGTAATGATTTCTTTTCCAAATATATCACAGCAGCAGAGTTATTCATTATTCAAGATACATTTTCAAGGCAAATCTTGAGACTAGTTTCATTAATTGCTATGAAAAATAGTATAAGCATAGAAAGTAAATGAAGAGAGTATGAATAATAAGACAAAAGCACACATGTAATTGGTGCAATAAATTAATTAATTTATAATTGATAAATAAACTAGAGGGCTATTTATCTGGGCCCAATGAGAGTTTCTTCAAAATAACTTCAACTAATAGAGTGTATTTTTAGCTCAATGTTAGCAATTTTATTAGAACAAAATGCTAATGTTTCCATGGCATGATTATGCTTTTAATAAAATTGGCATTAATAATTGAGGTATAAATAGAATATTATAATTCACAAGGCACCTTCATATGCATGACCTCAGTTAAGCATGAAAACACTTTTGTGGGATATCATGTAAGATAGATATTGATGATGTTGCTATTTTGAGTGCAAGTCTCAAGCCCCCTTCAGGCAGTCGTATACCACATCACCTGGCCCATGCTGTTTAGAAACAACTAACTGGACAAAAGATGACCACTGCTCCAAGGGCAGGAAGTGTGCAGAGTATCATGGGCTACATGAAAAAGCCCAATAAAAACATTTGCCTGGCACCAAATTGTTGTCTCTTTTTAAAAATACGAAGGATAGATAATAGGAAACAAGGAGATACTTTCCAAAAGGAAAGGAGATTAAGTGATTAAAGGGATAATAAAAAGAATTAAAGTGTGTCATGTACCAACTCCCCATGATGAATATAATCAATATGTACTACAAATATGTACTAAATTTTTCTTTATACATGAATCAGGGAATTGCAATAATCAAGAAATTAATAGTGTTAGGTAAAGATAAAAGCATGTTTAGAGAAAAGAGTCATGAAATATAATCATAGCCTTCAGGAATCATGAGAAATCAAAATTTTAAAGGAGCAGAAGGAAGCAGAGAAACCACTGAAAAGACAGCTGTGGCTCATGAGGACAAGGACTGAGGGTAGCAAGAGCAGCAGAACCAGTTTTGTTCAGGTAACTTGCTTAAGTCTCTGTTTTCTTGCAGTTGAAAAGGGTTGATTAAAGTAATAGAGAGTCTCGTTCTCACTTCATAAATCTAGTAAAAGAAGCCCAAGAGAACTGAAGTCACATATCTGCTACTGCATGCTCATCAAGTGTTTTACTTGGCAGTAAAACTCAAATCTTTCACAGAACAAGAAGAATGTTTTCTTAAATCTGAAAGATTACTAGAATCATTAGAATTTTACAAAATACAGATTTCCAGGAACAGACCTGCACTTGTTGAATCATAATCTCCGGGAATATGACTCTGGATTAGTTTCAGAATTTTATGGGGGTTTCTCAATATTATTCTAGCGCTCATACAGATTTCAATCCTCATAAAGAACTAAAATAGATATTGTTCAAGGAACATAAACCCTTCCAAATTTGTTTCCTTACAAAAACCATCTAAAGACCTCTTTTTCAATGAAATACATAGAGAAATGAAGAGAAGTGATTTAGTATCACTGTATAAATACTATAAAAATGCAGAACCTGACATGTTGCTAAAGGAAAAAGAAATTAGAATTTTCTGGTCCCATTTATCCAATGTACTATCCATTAGCAAGGAGTCTACCAAAGTCCAGTCGCATAGACCTGTCATATTAGTTAAATTTGGAAAAATGAACAAAACAAATCTGAGTTCACAACCGATTGAATATTTCATCAATTTTGTAACTTGCTGAAAGTAAGTGTTTTCAAGATTTCAATTGCCATACAAATCATCACACCCCAGTAGTGAGTGGAAATAATGCATAGGTGTTCATAGAATGGCACACAAACCACTCAGAGAGACTACATTGTCTTGACCTGGTCTTTGGAGTTGTCTGGCATTCTTAGACAGAAAGTCTAGGCTGCTGTGCCTCAGTTCCACGATGTAGATTTCTAGCTCTCATTTGCCTCTTTCTCTTGATATATTCATGAGCATTAATTTTGTGGGCCTGCTTGACTGGAATGAGAGATGGCTAGACAATTGGTAAAGCAGAGATCTGGCTATGTCTAGAAGCATTTTTCCAGAGAAGATTGCTGTGAGTGGTGAATAGAGTTGGGAAAGACCCACCCTAAACATAGACTGTACCATCTATTGACCACGAATCCAAATGGATGGGGAAATTAAAGAAAAAACTTGTCAGCATTCATTTCCCCTTCCAAAGTGAGTGTATTTTCTGCTGATGGTAGCTTTTCCCATGAGATGTAAGGTTCTTTTTTTTTCCTCTGAAATTTAGAAACAAATTTTATTTAAGATCTGAAATACTATTCCTAAAATATCAACTTTTCCAGAAAACTGTGTCAGTTCTTTAGTCTCTAAGTAAGTCCCCTGAGGGACTTTTGTGTTCTATCCTCCAACAGGGATTAATTACATCACTGATCTTAATGATCCCCATGTTTGGCCTCTGGCTTCTTGGACTGCCTCTCTCACCTCTGTGAACGTGAGTCAAATCAGAAAGTCCTCTTTGTAATTACATATATTCTAGTGGTTTTCTTTCTCTGGAGAATCCTGACTAACAACCCCCTACACAAAAAATGGGAAGGGTGGAGTGAAAGTTTAAACATGCTTATTTATCAGCTAAGGTCCACTGAAAAAAGATAAATTTAGTTTCTAAATATTTGGGTGTCTGAGTATATGTGACTTTTTCTTCAGAAATTCTAGCTATACACAGATGAATATGAATGTGGGTATAGATATAGATGATATAGATAGATATGGATAGATATAGATAAATATAGATATGGATAGATATAGATTAGCTATAGATATGCTTTCTCTATGGGCATAGTAGTAGATTGCCCATGATTCAAGAGAAATGAGATGAATGAATCAAGAGAACTCTGATCTTTAAGTAAAAACTCTGGAAAAAATTGTCTTGAAGTGGTCGGTGAGAGAGCTCAGCAGCCTAAGCTCCTGCCTGGCAAGCTCAAGGACCTGGGTTTGATCCCTAGCACCACATGCCAGCTGGCCCCATAACCAGGTATGTAGTGATACACACCTGTAATCCCAGTCCTGGGGAGGCTGAGACAAGAGGATCACAAGTCTGAGCTGCATAGCAAGACACTATATCAAATAAATAAATAATTTTAAAAACTTGTCTTGGAAATTCTACTCTGCATGCCAGTGTGTGTGAATGTCTATTCTATATGTCGATTTGACATGGGATGCTCAGAAGAGACATTATTGCTGGGTGTGTGTACGAAGGTGTTTCTAGATGACTTGAATCTGTGGACTCAGAAAGGTACACGTAGATTGCCTACTGCAGTCTTTGTGGATTGATGGATTTACTGGGACCTGAGTAGAACAAAAAAGCAGAGGAAGCAGGAATTCTCCCCGCTTCCACTTTTTTTCTCCTTGCCTGTGTGCTTGAGTTGCTTCTTTGGACCAGCAAGTCCTCTGGTTCTAGGGCCTTTGGACTGAAATTATAACACTGGATTTCTTGGGTCCCCAGTTTGCAGACAGCAGATTGTGGGACTTGTCAGCCTCTATAATCATGTGAGTCAATTCCTCATAATAAATCCCACCAATGATGTATATCTTGTTATTTTATATCCTCTAGAGAATTCTGACTAATCCAGCATGTTATGATTTATATCCTGCCACTTCACTGGTTAACTGCAAAGTCACTTTCATAGTCACCAGGGTTACAAAATCTGTTGCTTCTTATAAAAGCTCTCTCTGGCTTTTCTTTATTTTGATTTTTTTCCTATTGGTGGAAAATATAATTCTGTTTACCATTTCTCCTCCCATATCCTTTGCTTGCTAAACTTTATCTCATGAGCTCAAAGGAGGAAACGGCTATTTTTTTAACATGTCTTTAACCTTGGGCTATGTACATATTAGTCAGCTTTGTCCTTGCTGAGACATAAAATCCAACACCCACAACTTAAAGGAGGAGACGTTGAATTTGCTCATGGTTTAAGTCCATGGCCATCTGGCCTCAAAACAAAGGCATCATGGCAGAAGGGCGTGGCAAAGCAAAGGTGCTTAGCCCATGGTGAACAAGAAAGGGAAAGTGCCAGAGTAGAAGAGGACAGACACTTAACAGAGACCTGAAGGCCATGTCTTCATGAACTTCCCTGGAACACCTAAGAGTGTGCTCCCCCATCCCCATGGAGGATGCCAAAGGCCATCAGGTTGAAACCCCATACCAACTCCATACCAACTGCTATAGGCTAGCAACAAGGAGGGGCTTGCTCATTAAATTAGATAAAGATGTGTATATATGAAATCCTTAAGTAAAAATTCGACAGCATTCTCTGTTACTTTTCGAATGTAGAAATGGCTTCTAGTACAGGATCACACAGAGTCAGAAGGCTGTGTTACTGTCTCCATTCTGTCACGTGTAGACTGAGCAGTGCTAGGCCAGTCTCTTACAGAAGATGCAATCAGGGCCTTGTTCAGCTCTCTTCAGACTTTATTAGTTTAGCCCACGACTTCCCACCATGAATAACTAGTATATAAATCTCTCTATCTCTGACTCCCTGGCTTTCAGTGCCCACTCTGGATGCATCAGTTTCCCATAATTCTAGCACCAACAATATAACATTTGTATAGAATCACAAAGTCCCCAAATAGTCAATGCAATGGCTCAAAAAGAACACAGGTAAAACTATCTCACTACCTGACTTCTAACCATATCGTAAAACTATTGTAATTAAAACAGCATGGTACTAGAATTAAAATAGACACATGGACCAACAGAACAGAGCAGAGAGCCAAGAGGTCAATCTGTTCAATTATGGTCACTTGATTTTTGACAAAGATGCCAAATGGCAAAGCCCAAGATACAAAAGCACAAATAGATAAATGGTATGTATCAAACTAAAAACTTTCTTCACAACTAAGGATATAGCAGAGCAATGAGAAAATCTAGAAGATGGAAAAAATTTTAGGCCATATATCTGATAAAGGGTTAATGTGTGACATATGTATGAAACTAAAAAAAAAATTCCAGCAAGGAAACTAATACAGTAGCACATTAAATTGTGAATGACTTGTTTTGAAAGTGATCCGCAAGCAGAGAAGACATTTCTAATCAATTTTAACTTGATAAATGAGCAATATCTTGCAGTCTGAGCACTATATGATTCCAAATATCAGGGGAGCACAACTGAGCTGGTTGTTCCTCTCCCTCCCACCTTTCCCTCCCTGCTCTCTATCTGTCTCTTACTCTGGAATTGAGTGATCCTCTCCTAACAACAAAAGGTTATGGAGCAGATCCTACTTGCTGAGGAAGAGGACAAAGAAGAGGAGGATGAGCAGGAGGAAATGGCAGAGAAATCCCTCAATTTAAAGGAGATTAGGGAGTTGTGTAAATGTAGGAAACAGTGCAAAATTTTATACTAAACCACCACCTGAATAAGGATATCACAGCGTGAGCAATGAATGTAGTGACAATTCAATGTCACATTTCCACAAAATTGTCAAAAGGTGGCAAAATGAAGTGTCAATGGGGAAATTCCTATAAAGGTTGCACCAAAAGAAAAGGATTCCACTGAGCCCATAGAGACCAATGATTCTGTTAGTGACAGTAAAAGCTGTCTTACCCAACCCTGCTCTCACTGCATAGCAGCCATGTAGGTTTTCAAAGGTAAATGGAAGTTAATTTATTTTCATTATATTTTGTACATTATTTATTATGTTGTACTGCATTACAATATTGTAATCATTTTATGTGAATATTTTGGGTTATAGAACAAATCATCTGAGTTTTTTTATTTCTTATGGGGAATTCACTTTGATATCCAAGTGCTTTGGAATTCAAACACATTTCCACAATGAGTTGTGCTTGCAAACCAAGGTTTTTATAATATTCACATTTTTAAAATGGACAAATGCGGAGTTGGGGTGATGGCTCAGTAAAATAAGCACTTACCTGGCAAGCGCAAGGGCCTGAGTTCAATGCCCGGTTCAAAAAAAAAAAAAAA
>NDGN011527283.1:2222-19302 GCA_002564285.1 Tympanoctomys barrerae
TTAGGGAAGGGTCTACAGGGTGTTCAGGGTCTCACTACTAGATCAGACTTGCAGTGATCCGCCCGTCTACAGCCTCCCAAGAGCTGGGATTACAGGAGCACACCACCACGCCCGCCCGGGCAATCTCAACTGCAGCTCAGCGTGCCCCGGGGGCGGGGCCGGCGCAGGTAGTCCTACCCTGCAGGGCTCGCCTCCATACACAAAGACAACGCTCAACTGTGCATGCGTGTCAACAGTGACTAGCCTCACTAGCTATGTACATATCTATGCGATGTCTACTGAAAGCGCTAGAGACTGGATCCAGGGCCTTGTACAGGCCAGGGAATTGCTGTCTCACTGAGCTCTTTCCTTAGCCCTTCCTGTCAACCTTGAGACAGGATCTAAGGGGCCCATTCTGGTTCTTGGTTCTAAAGTATGGAATACCTGAGTGGCACCCTTGTGCTGGGGCCATGGTAATCCTCTCTGTAGCATTCCAATTTTAGTGTATGTGGCACCAAAGCCAGCACACCCATGGCGGTTTTGATGTGGGCATCACGCCTCAGCCTCCTGGGTGACTGGCACTGCAGGTGCGTGTCACAGCACGAGCTGAGGGACTCCTTAATTTTGAAAACCAAAATATTTGAGACTGAGAGGTATGAACAGCATTATGACTCACAGAGCTTAGTCTCCTTCGGGAGGGACTCAAACCGTCCTAGGGGGCCTGCATCTGGCAGTGCTTGGGACACCGAGGCGCGCCCGAGGCAGCAAAACCGGAAGCTCAGCTGCCCTCAAGGGACGTTCAGCACTTAGAACTCTTAAAGTGTCACAAGGGCCATTTCTAGCAGACTACTGTCTTTGTGGAATTCTTTTTTCCTTTTTGGTGGAACTGGGGATTGAACTCAGGCCCTTGTGCTTGCCAGGGAAGTGCTTATTCTGCTGAGCCGTCTTTGCAGCCCTGGAATTATTTCTAAAATGCATTCAGTATTCATTTGGTAACTTGAAATGTCGCTTAAAATGCAGTTAGACTGTGGTGCTTACCTCTACGTTTTGTTTTGCTTTGTTTTGTTTTTCCTGAGACAGAGTCTCACTGTGTAGTTTAGGATGTTCTTGAACTATGTAGCCCACGCTGGCCTGGAATTCAAGACAATCCTCCTGCTTCTGCTTCACAAGGGCTGGGATTACGGGCATGTGCCACCGTGCCCAGCCCTATGTTGCTTTATTCATTTAACAAGAGACGAAAGATGCAGGTCTATCACATGCAGAGGGAAAGACAACTCTTCATTACTCTGCATTTTCTTTTTGAAAACACCAAAATGAACAACCCATGAAAATATCCGCCTAACAACAGATGAAGAATCAGCTTCTGTCAGGCAAAATTCAAGGTAAATCTGAGGGTTAGCTGAGAACAGGGAGTGCAAACTTCGGCCCAAGTAATGGATCATTCATCTCAGAAGAGAGCACAGCCGGACAGCATGAAGACTGAGGTAAGCACGGGCTCAACGAGTCAGCAAGATTATTTCTGGCTTCACAAGTGGACTAGGATGTCACGGGTGACTTCCATACACGATCGGGATGAAAAAATAGCATGGGAAGTGGAAGAATGGCTCCTGAGGAGTGAAGTGTCGGCCCTTGCTCTGTGTCTGTGCAGTAGCGACCTCCCTGAAGGTCACTGTGTCGCCCCTACCTGGAGGAAGGACCTGGGTGGATGGGGGTCCCAGAGTTCTGAGCTGCCCAAGTCCACTGGTGCTCAGCAGTGCTGGGGCTGCTGTGTGGCTCAGAGCTCACCCCACCCACAGAGCACCCAGTAAACACTTTTCCCCTCATTTTGTTCCAAATAAACAAGGCCTTTTCTTTCTTAAGAACAACAGGCATCCTTTGCTCAGTTGTTCATTGCTGCTTCCTGCTTCCACAGTGCTCAGCAGGACCTGGCACTTGACCTCCACCCAGCCCACACTCAGAACCAGTGGCCCCGTGCTGGCCCCTCACGGTGTCCTGACTGCCCAAGGCCTCCTTGGTGACCACGTGCCCTCACAGGTGCACCAGAACTACCTCCAGGAGGCCAAGGCTGCCACCAACTGCAGGTCTGCTTAGAGCTCCACACACCCTGTGTCTATCGATCTACATCTCACTATTCTGTCACGAAGTGGCTTTACAGAAGGTCACCAAATTCTTTCTCCATCAATCTAATGAGAGGGGACACTCTGGGAGCTGAGGAACCTGTAGAACCTGCACAGTGTCCAAGTTCTATTCAGGGTATCAGAAACCTGCTGGCATGCTAGGAAGCAGGCTGCCTCCTACAGGACTGTGTTACTGTGGAGAGCGGAACTGTACAAACTGCCGCACCAATAACCCCACGTGAGGGGACCACTGAAACCATCACCTGCACGAGAGGGCAAACAATCGGCAGCCAGGCCACCAAGCTGTACGGACGGGAGCCCAGAACCCACCTTGGCAAGATGCTTCTGCTAAGCACGTGCTGGGAGACAGTGACACAGAGAGCTAAGCCTCGCTGATGCTCCCTCCCACTGCCAGGGAGTGCGTGCTGGTCACTGCGGCAGTGCACACATGCTGGGGCTACCTCTTACCAAAGGTTGTAGCAAAACATCTCTTAAGACCTTTAATCTATACCATGACACCTTCAAATAAAAAAGAGAAGCAGGCATACTGACCTACAGCAGAGCTGCTGCAAGTCCCCTGTCCCAACCCGCCACCTGCCAGGTGTGTGGTCTCTTCTTGCACTCACAGGCAGCCCAGAGCGTTAACATTTTTGTTCTAGTAGCATGGATCCCTGGGGAGCTAGGATGTGCCTCAGTGGTAGAGTATCTACCCAGTATGCAAAAGGCCCTGGTTCAATTCCCAACACCACAAAAACCAACCAACCAACCCCAAAAGGTGTACTTTTTGTCTGAAACTCCAAGATGCAGTCTGAGATGATTCTAGAAGACTGGGAGCCCACAGGATTCATTGGGAAGACTTCCAGTTCGATGTACTTGGCAGTCTGCGAGGCCTCCTAGTTTTTACCTTTTGTGTCAGCTGCCCTACAGAGCTAAGTCTAATTCCTGGAGAGCAGAGGTGCCTCCCTGGAAATGTCTCTTGAATCGCGTTAGCACTGTGCCTCTGGAGGTGGGTACTGGACAGAAGGTGCTGGCCGGAAGTGGCCCACAGGGCGGGGCCTGGCTCCCGAGACGCACCTCCTGCGGGAAGCAGCCTCACCTGCGGGCTCCGGAGGTACTTCGGCTTGTTCCAGTGGGTTCTCTAAGCACTGCCACAGAGCAGAGGCTGGGTGATTTCCTGGTGATTCTGGCACAAGCAGCAGAGGCTTTGTACTCTGAACACTGCAGAGTAAGGCGAGGCCTCACTGCTGCTGTGCAGGGAGGGAGGACAGAGTCTCCACACATCCCAAGGTGTGCGTGAGGACAGAGGCGTGGACAGCTCTGTGGGGGCATCAGAAAACCTGTCTGGCCAAAGGGTGTTCAGGTTTGGAGATGAAGCATGCCCTGAACCTGGGCAGGCCCCTCTTCCTGTCACCAGGACGTCACAGAGCGGTTCTGGCTGACAGCAACACTGTGTCCAGTATGAAGAGAAGCACTACTCTGCGAAGAGGGAAGCATGTGCCTCTGGGAGCGTGCACGGCTGCCCTGGAGCTGCCCGAGGCCTGCACTGTGGACTCAGACCCTGTTCCTAGAAGCCCTCCGCCACGGGCTGGAGCAGAGAGTGCTGCTGAGTGTGCACACCGGGGTGAGGAAGAGCAATGCGTGAGCACCAGGGCCTGGGGTGCTCCGAAGCCAGCGTGGTGAAGGGAGGCCTGTGGAGAGCTGGGAGCACTCAGCTACCCCAAGGCTGCATGCACTAGGTGACATCCCCTCAGACTCACATAAATAAAACAACTAGGTAGGGGGGAAAAAAGTTAAAAAGCCCATTTAAAAATGCATAGTAAATATTTCCGTATTTTATTGAATAAACAATTAAAAATTCTCAGTTAGTACATATCTGCAAGTTTATAAATGGCAACTTCAATAGAAAACAAATTTGTGCGTACCACAAACCAGACCACAGAGACGTGTCTTAAACAAGCGAGCAAGTTCACTGAGGACATCCCAGCACCTTTCTCTTCATTTCTTAGGGAACGCAAGTGCTTTTGCGCTAAAGAAAGGGCACGGCGCACAAACGGCCTGGCTGCGGGGCAGCGGAGCGGACAGTGCCAGCCCGCCTGCCTGCCGTGGTGGTGTCTTCACAATGACAGCCCGAGACAAGTGCCAAGTGAGACCACACAGATGGGACCCACGGATCTGAGGACAGCTCAGCCCACGTCCCTAAGAGGACGTGGCATGTTCATCCACACAGCAGCCATTCTAGGGAAGGGTGTGCCTCGGGGTTCCGAGGCCAGATGGGAGCACGTGGACACACCCCATGGGAGCATGAGTGGCACACGGACTGCTGACAGCTGAGGACACCGTGCCACGTGTCACTGTGTGTTCATGGACACAGGTGTTGGGATGCCTGTACGGCTAAGTGATTAAGAAGGCCCCACCACCACTGGCAGATGACAGCAACCGGAAGGGCTGAACTGACAGTCTAACAGTTTTTCATCTAAATTTTCTGGTGTGCTATTGCCCATCCTTTGGTCTTTGGCACCAGTTAAAACGCAGCTGTTAAGTGGAGCAAGGAATCCTACTGTGATGACATGTAAAGAATTCCTGTATGACATGAAAGGGGCGCACATCAGTATCCAGTGAGCTACCCACCACACAGCTCACATCATCACGCCTCGTGGTGTACTCAGTCTTGTTAACACATACTGCTGTTAGCTGTAAATGTGCATATACTTGCTTAGATAAAATACCTGGATGTTGAAACCATAAATATAGCAGTACACTTGGCAACTAACAAATAGTCTCCCCAAGGCAGAGTACAGCTAACAGGCACTGTGGAGCTGCAGGGCACTGCCTCTACCCACAGGCACGCCTGGCTCCTGTCACCCCGGCTGTGCACACACGCCAGCTCCCATCACCTCTCTGCAGACACAGTGGCTGTGACAGTGACGCCCCTGCTGGGAGCCTTCCCCAAGGAGCCTCAGCACTATCCCTGAGGCTGACAGAGTCGGCCAGGACAGTCTATACCACGGACACCCGTTCGCAGTGAGCTGCTCCAGGCCGCAGTGCTTCTTGGGCTGTACTCTTCCACCGCAGCGTACGCCCAGCATGAGATGCGTCAGCCACCACTCCCAAACCCACCCACTGCTTACACAGGGGTGCCAACATAGGAAGAGCCCTGTGCTACCCTGAGGCCACTTGGACATCCCACAATTCAAGTTCCACGCACCATCTTCCACTCCGGTGAACAAGCAGTGCTGGGCTTGGGCGCCATAGCAGGGTGACACATCTGTACCGGGGGTGTGTCTTGGCGCCTAGGCTTGGGCATGTGCCCTTCTTCACCATTTTTAAACTCCCTTATAGTGTGAATACTGTGACCCATCTGGCAGTGGTACCAGCCACTGTCATGTGATGACAGGAAGCCATAAGCAGGAATTCAGAAGGCTGATTTTGGAATACAATCTTTCACCATAAAGGAAAAGCTGTGATACTTAAAGTGTTACAGATCTTGTGAAAGCAATGCTGGTCACAGTCTCTCTAAATCGTGCCAGAAGTTCAACTTGACCTGAAGACACGCTTCCACCAGCACTCTCTACAGAGCACCTGGGATGTACTTTGTTTCTGGAAAAGGAGCTGCTGGGGCTATGTAAACCGGTGAGTCAGGGACTGTACTCTCCCAAGGACCCAGACACGAAGCATCAGGGTCAGGAGTGACCGGTGGACTTTGTTTTGGGGGGGCTGCTGCACCAGGTCCAGGCCCCAGAAGGGCTGGCTGGAAGGGCTAGGGTTGGGCTCACTCTTCTAAAGGAGACCTAAGAGCAAGATGCAGTACGGAGCGTCAAAGAGTTACCTGGACACATGAAACGTTAATATGCATTGTCAATCAAGGAGCTATTACTTCTGTATAATACGTGGGGGGGGGCGTGGAAGAAAGCATGTCCTGTTTCAGAGGTTCATGCAGGAATTCTGAGGAAAACAACCATTTTCTTTAGAAGATTCCATTGGGCTGGCCAAGTACCTCAGGGGAGTTCGATCCTGTGCTGGCCCCATTCCTGGACAGGCGTGCTGAGACAGCAAGTGAGACTGGGTGTGGTGGCACGCGCCTGTAATCCCAGCTCTCAAGTAAGAGGATCACTATGAGTCCGATCTAGTAGTGAGACCCTGAACACCCTGTAGACCCTTCCCTAAAATAGAAAAAAAAAAAGGTTCCATTTGCAAAACTCTGAAGAGAGGTATGGAGCTGGAGTGGCCGAGTCCCAGTGGCGCTGGGCGAGAGTGGCAGGGCTTTTATGCTTTTTCTTTTTCCTTCATATATTTTGAAAACTTCAGAACTAACCAGGAAACACTCTCTCTAGAGTGAGACCCTATTAATAAAAACCACAAACAGTACACGCATTTCACGAGAGGCCCAGCAGACAATGGTGGGGAGAAGAATTTGTTCTGGCTCTCCAAGACAGCCTGGTGCGGCCTGCTGGGCGGCTCCACACCTCCGAAGGAGAGGCTTGCGCTCCCCTCAGCGCTCGCTCCAGGAGGGGGAGCAACGAGGCTGCGGCCTCGACTGGACCGAGAGCTCCCTCCACCTCACGGGGAGACACAACTTCTGTCACCTCACAGCACCAAAGGGGAGAGAAGGAAGGGCGGCCACCGCTGCTCTATGAATGCTAAGATTAGGAAAAACATTTCAATCTAATACACGTTAACCCTTCTCCCGACACAAACCCGATGTTGCTTTTCACAGGGACACAGTGGGAACAAAGAGGCTGCACAACCAGCCCTGTTCTCAGCAGCGCTCCCAAGCGCATCTCCTACGACTCTCGCACATCCGCTGGCAGCAGGAGCCTCCCACTGCGACATGAGTGAGAAGCCTAAATAACGAGGGACAGAAGGAACACAGACGAAACACACCGGAAGCACTGGCCAAATACATCAGTAGCGTTGTAAGACTGTGGTTTACATTTAATGAGGCCTCATAAATTGAAAATTATACAATATGTAAAATACAGCCATAAACCCCTTCCT
The DNA here is from genome assembly GCA_002564285.1 of Tympanoctomys barrerae. NCBI lineage: Eukaryota > Metazoa > Chordata > Mammalia > Rodentia > Octodontidae > Tympanoctomys > Tympanoctomys barrerae. The sequence goes on from NDGN011527283.1 coordinate 9,314, forward strand.
TGTACACAAGAGGCACTGACACGTGGGAGACTCCCAAGCTCTAGGAGACCCTGAGCAAAGAGGACTTGGCAGGCACAGTGAATCCACCCCGGCACGGATGGAAACGGGGGCTCAAAGCCTCTGCAGGACACTTCAGGGAGAACATAAAACCGAACATACGACAGGACACTACCAGGTATGATCAGAAGGGACAACCACCACCAAGTGCACTCGGACAAGCTCAACAGTGCCTGCCCGGACTGGCCCGTCTGGCCTCTGTGAGGCACTGGGTCACACGGCAGTCATTCCTCCTGCAGTCCACTCACAGCACCTGCAGTGTACATCGTAAGCTTCGCCCCGTGCGGTGATGTGCACCGGAAAACCCTCCACACAGGACCTGCAGGACCGCCTCAGCACACTACTCACTCACTGACTTCTCTCACTGCCTTGGGCCAGAGGAGTGTCCGTGAGAGCACGCACGAGGACGGCCAGCAGCACACACTGCAAGGCACCTGACGCAAGGCAATCATTTCCAGGGAAAGAGCGAGCCCAAGCCATCACACGCTCTGGGACATTCCTTGGCCATTTTTAACAAACAACTTTCCATGTCAGCATACACCATGACTGGGTCTTGTGACAATTTACAACAACCATATCATCTAGCACACCCCCAATAAGACAAGCAGAAAACACCTCACATTTGTGAAGTGCCTTTTGAAGCCAATACCCCTGAAGGCTGGCCATCAAAACACAGCACTGCCTCTGGGCCTCAAGTCAGAAAACAGGAGGCCTTTGGCACTGGGACAGTCCAAAGGACATCCTTGGCATGTACCTGCTTTCCTATAGTTAGAATTCAGTACAGATTCTGTGTAGTACCTTAACAAGACAAATCAGAGAAAACCTACCTGACTGGGCAGCCTGGTTGACCTCAACAACAGCACCAACAGGCATAATACAGAGGGGCTGTGAGATCAACACGAGGGCAGGGTGTGCATGTGGCTCAACAGCAGAGCACGTGCTTGCATGCAAAAATCCCTCGGTTCAAACTCCAGCACCACCACCACCAATATAAAAACAAAGAAGCTTAACCAGAGCTGTGAAACACTCAAAACATAGCACCAGTTTTTAGTTGAATCAAAATATGTACCAAAAACCCAAAGCCACCAAGGCTCACCAGCCTCCAGGACGAGCTGGAAATGCTCACCTACTTAAAACCGATGCGCAGCTTCAACACCGCACCAAGTAAAACTTAATTCACTGACATTCAGAACACTGTAAGAAACTAGGAATTAGGAAAAACATCTGACTACTTTGTATGAACTAAATCACTTTCTACACTGAAGCCAACGATTCTCACTCTAACTACATGGACTGGAGAAGGAGGGGATCGCTATAAAAGTCTGGAATGGTCAAGATGAATTTTTACCTTTCTGATCTCCTGGAGTCAGATTCTTTACATTGTTCTGAAAATCAAAAGGGACTCTCTCTCCACCTGTCTGTGTGAAAGGGCTGCTGAGGAAAAGGCGCATATCCAGGGCAGCCTCAGTCTCAGAACCCCAGGAGCTCGACTCCGCGCTGCTGGAGTCTTCCGCCGTGGTGGGCGGGTAGCTCAGCTGCTCTAACTGGTCCACGATGTCTGAGAACTGGAAGGCGGAGCTGGACTCGGAGCGGACCGAGTACGCGGGGAAGTTGACCATAGAGCTTGCCTCGGACTGATTGGCCGAGCTGGATGTATGCAGAGACAGCCCGCCATGCAGAGGCATGTTATGCAGCGAGCTGTTCTCGGACTGGTTGTTCCTCAGCGAGCTAGTGTCAGAAGGACTCAAGAGGCTCTGCATCAGGCTGGCTTGTGCCTTCACCTCAAATAGCTCTGAGGTGTCTGAGGGGTGTGTATTGCCGTTGAAGTCACTTCCTTCCCCAAATTCAAACTCGTCCTCTACATTCATGTCTACTGCCTCGGTGGAGTACCTGTCTGGGCTGGACTGGGTAGAGCCCCGGGGCCCGAAGGCATCTGCACTGTGCAGAGAAGACGCAAAGGGCTGGACCAGCGTGTGGGGCCTGGGAGGTACTAAAGAGTGGTAAGGGAGGAAAAAAGCCTCCGAGCCTCCAGCGAAGAAAGAGATGTCTGCGGGGTCATCATCTATGAACTCTTCAGACACCTGCAGCTGCGTGTTTGTCAATGTGAAAACAGGCCCCCCCCTTCGGCGCTGCTGGCCAAACCAGTACTCCCCACCTGACCGGAATGAGCCTGGAGGGCTGTCACCCTTGGCAATGTCGCCTCCTCTGGCAGCTCTAAGCACCCCGCCTGCCTTCCCCACATCTAGGTCTGAGGCACCGAGACTCTGGCTAATGGGACACACAGAGTCACCGACGCTGACAACAGGACAGAAACTGACACCTGGACCAGTCTGGAGCGCAGGGGAGGTGGGTGGCTGGGCCAGCGATGGGGTGCCAGGGGCTTCAGCTGCTCCACTGCTCCTCTTCCTCATGGCCACAGTCTTGACAGCTGCACTGGAGAGGCCGGGAGCCGGGGGATCAGAGCCACTGCAGTCCTTGAAATCAGGTCGGCAAGGTAGGGGTGGGAGGGAGGGAGGGAGCGGATAAAAGGAGGCGTTTGCTGAAGACAGAGAAGCAGAAGATCTCAAGCCCTCGGTGAACGAGACGCTCTGAAGGTCAAAATTAAGAAGAAAAAAAAAGAACACAAGAAATTACAAATCACCATTGAAAGTTGCAAAGCCACCTGGTGCAGCACTGTGCGTCTGTAATCCCAGCTACTGAGAGGGCCGAGGCAGGAGAATCATTACATTCTCAGGCCAGGCTAGGCAATGCAGTGAGAGCCTATTTCAAAATAAAATTTAAAAGTAGGGCCACAGGGTACTTCAGCAGTGGAGTGCCCACCTGGCAGTCACAAAGCCCTGGACTCAGTCCCTAGTACTACAACCAATGAATCAACGAAAAAGTGGAAATCGCAGCCAACTACTGCTTGGTTTTTGCTTCTTATGAAGGGAAGGGCAACCAGCGAGACCGTCCCTTGCACCAAGGAAGATTTGTCAATGTGGACAGTACTGCAAGCCAACTCAGACCACGTGTTTGTTTTTATTTTAGACCCTGAAGGGTCTACGGGATGTTCAGGGTCTCACTACTAGATTGGACTCATAGTAATCTACCTGTTTACAGCCTCCCAAGAGCTGGGATTACAGGCATGTGCCACCACGCCCAGTCTCAATTGCTGTCTCAGCACGGGGGTGGGGGATGGGGTGGGGGGGCGCAGCAGCACCAGGGCTGGCACAGCAGGCCCAGGGACCCCGGCCTTGCAGGCGCTTTAATCCACTGAGCCATTCCCCCCGCCCCACCCCCCACACCATGTGTTTAAAACCCCTTGGACTTTTGTCTTCTTCCTTTATAGCAAGAAACTCACAGTACAGAAACTGCACTAGGGCAGCACTCTCCAGTGCCCCCCCATCTCCCTGAGACTGCAAGCACATGCATTTGGCATTCGGGTTCACAGAGAGGTGCCAGACACCTAGCTGGACACAAAGCAAGAGGTTTTACTCAGCCAGCAATTACTTGCCCCATGCCAATGCCAGGAGACAGTCCAAGTCTACAGCCCTGAGCCTCTGGGAGGGAACAGACTGCTCCACTTGGGATGCAGCAGGAGGCTCGGCTGAGTCAGAGCAGCAGGGGGCATCTCGAAAGCAGGAAGGGGAGGAGTCCCCAAGCAGCCCACTAGTGGGGCAGTGGGGCAGCCGCAGGGTGGCACCTCTCCACGGTGCCGCAGCCAGGTCTTACACATGCTTCCGTGTGCGGAGACACACGTGTGTTTTCTCTGCATGCTAAGCGCCCTCCTGGACCAACCTGATGGAACAGCTTTTATGGCCCGGCCCGTGCACTTACGCTGTTCTCCAGAGTATATCAGATCATCTTTTCTTACCTAACCAACTGTACTCATTTTCACAACATAAGAGCCAAGTTAGTGGCAGCCAGACTGCCCATAATTCCAGCATGCAGGAGGCTGAGGAAGGAGCTCTGCAGAGTTCGAGGCCGGCCTGGGCTACACAGGGCCTTCCAGGTCAGCTTCAACTGCATAGCGAGACTCGCTCTCAAAAAACCACAAACAACAACAAAGAGAGGGCTGGCAACAAAGCGCAGTGGTCTACAGCGCCTGCTCAGGCAAGTGCACAGGGCCACAGTCTGATGCCCAGCACACGCCACACCAGCCCTGCCCCCAGGGTGCACTGCGCTGGCCATTAAATAAGCAAGCAAGCAAATAAATATGTAAGCTAACTGAAAGCTTAAATGTTATTTTAACTTTTTTTCTATTTTTTGAGCTAGGGTTTCACTAAGTTGCCCAGGCAGGGCGCAGGCCTGCAGTCCTCCTCCCTCAGCCTGCCTGCTGGGGCCGCAGGTGTGGCCACCACACCTGGCTTTTAGATTTCAAGACAAGGCCTCTAAGTATGATTCTTAAGACTTTCATACTTTGAAATAAGTTTGAATTTTGTAAAGTTAATTTAATATATTCACTTTTAATTCCAAGAGACACAACCTGGAAGAGTTAAAGGTTCCTCAAAGACCCATTAGAGAAAAGCTTTCACATGAACTGGAAGACCTGAGGCGCGGGCGGGACTCCTGGAAGTTGCATTCAGCATAAATCAGAGACCACCAAGGAATCGTGGTAAATAAACACCTAGAAGGGAGGCGTAGCAGCATGAAGAGGTGGTAACACTGCTCAGAGGGGGGCATCTGCATGCGACCACGCGCACACGGAGAAGTTAACACGCACACAGCAACACAGGACCAGATGGCTGTGCTGTGGCCTAAGAGCAGAAGCGTCAGCACAGGCCGCTCGGCGGCTGCCTCACTGGGGACATCCCCTCGGAGTCTTCATGAAGCTCTGTGTGTGCAGCCATGTGTGTCTGTACTTTAACACACCTGCCAAACACACAATAGCACGCAAGTCCATATGCTACGTATCTTTTATTTTTCACTTTTTGGGCCATACTCCAGTCCAACACAAGGCCTTCATTCACACTGTGCTGTATCTCTAGCCCTTTCTCATTTTGAGAGAGTCTAAGTTGTCTAGCTCAGTAGAGTCCTCCTGCCTCAGCCTCCTGGAGTGCTAGGATTACAGCTGTGTGCCACCACACCAGCTTCACTCTTGTTCTTTATGTAGACAAATGCATTTAATTTTGGTAGACTCATCCAGGAACATAACACGCTTTGAACTTTTTCACCCTCCCATCCTCTGGCCTTCCCTCCTCCATAGCTGGGCAGCACACTTGGTGCATATAGTCCGTCTCCCCACTGTCCACCCTCACAAGCCTTCCCCAGCCCTCTGCCTCCCTCCCATCTATTTACAGCCTCCTTTCTGCTCCCTTGTCATCTCCTTTAGAGTTCACGTATGAGGGAGAACAGTGATATCTGTCCGAGTCTCGCTTAACTGGTGCAATACACTGGTCTCCGGATCCACCCGCTCCTGTCAGCAGCAGAACTGTGCTCCACTCCGCTTACGCACAGAATTTGAGGGCTATGCTGCACGCAGCATGGGCAGACGTCCAGTTTTCCCAGCACCGCTTGTTGAAGAGGCTTGCTTGTCTCCAGTGTGTATTTTGGCTCCTTTGCCCAGAACAGGATGGCTGTAGTTGCCTGACTGTTTCTAGGTCTTCGAGTCTGATCACTGGTTTACGTATGTATTTTTGTGCTAGTGCCGTGCTATTTTTGTTACCTGCTCTGTAGAAGACCTGGAAGCAGCATGATGAGGCCTACCACCTTTCTCTTCTTGCTTGGAGTCACCTTGGTTAATCAGGCACTTTTGTGCTTCCGTACGGATTTGGGACTGTCTTTCCTGGTATCATGAAGAATGTCATCGGGCTTTTGCTGAGGATTTCTCTGGATCTGTAGATGGCTTTTGGTCATACAGCCATTCGGACAAGAGCAATTTTGCTGACCCATACGCATGGAGGGTCTTCTCATCTTCTGGTGTTCTCTTCACTTTCTCCACTGCCATGAAATTTTTAAATGTTTTTAAAAACGAATTTAGTACAGAGTCTAGAGGGTCTCACTACACAGACTGGACTTGTAGTGATCCTTCCTGTCTTTCAGCCTCCCAAGCGCTGGGATTACAGGTGCGTGCCACCAAGCCTCAGTCTCAATCATCCCAGACCAGCATGGCATGCTGGGGATTGAACCCTGGTCCCTGAGTCTACCTAAGCAGGTGTTTTAATCCATGGAGCTATCTGGCTGGCCCTTGAAATTTTCATCGCATAAGGCTTTTTTTTTGGAGGTCTTTAATTTCTTTGGTTACATTGGTTCCTGGATATTTTACCTTATCTGAAGCCACCATGACTAGAGTTGGTTTCCTGATTTCTTTCTCTATTATTAGTATATAGCAAAGCTATTAATTTTTAATGTTGATTTTGTTTTGAGACAGGGTACCACTAAGTGGTTTATGCTGGCCTTGAACTCACTGTGTACTCCAGGCTGGCCTCTAATTCCCTCACCCTATGGCCTTGGGCATGTGAGTACTGGGATTATAGTCACATGTAACTACGCCTGGCTTAATGTTATTTTATATCCCACTACTCTACTGAATTAATTCCTCAGGTCTAAAACTTCTGGTAGTCTTTAGAATCTTCTCTATGAAGAAAAAAGAACCTTCTGTGATCTGCTAAGAAGAAAAAATTGCCTTCTTTTTTTCTTATTTGTATCCCCTTTAGTTTTATTTTACCTAATTGTTCTATCTAAAATTTTAAGAACTCCATTGAGTAAGAGCCTGTACACAGCCCCAGTGGTGAGAGTCTCCCCTCACAAGGACACAGCTTCCACGGAGCTAGGAAGCCATCCAGCATGGTGACGTACTCGGGACCCCTGGCAGGCCCTGAGCCACGGCAGGGTGCACCTCTGTGGGTGCACTCAGGGGCCCTTTTGCAGACAGAGCCTCGGAGCAGAACCTGCTGTAGGCCCCACTCGGACGCTGTGACGCTGCCAGATGCCTTCCAGAGGACTAACACTGCTGGTCTCACCAGAAGAGACTGACCTGCTTCGGCAGGACTGCAGTCAGAGCACGCACTGAGGTCTGGGTCTTGCCACGACACCTGCAAAACAGAAAGCCAAGCGTGAGGGGCCAAACCTTCAACTCCATGCCCGCTCCTAGTGCACAAGTGTGTGCTATACCCATGAAGAAAAGCTCACACACAAATGACAGGTGTCTAAGCTGGGACTGGTGGTGCAGACCTGTAACCACAGCGCTCAGTGAGTTTGAGGCCAGCCTGAGCTACACAGTGAGTTCAAGGCCAGACTGAACTAGATAGCCAGATTTGACTCAAAAAAAATCAAACAAAAAAGATGGGAACCTCTAACTAGAAATGGGCAAGATAACAGGAATTAAGAATCCAAATAAAGGGCCCAAAAAAGAGCCAAAATTGGGGCTGGGGAGATAGCTCAGCAGTCTGAGCTCCTGCTTGGCAAGTACAAAGACATGGGTTTGAGCCCTGGTTCCGCATGCTGCGCCAGCCCAGGCACTCCAGGCACTCTATGCTGGCCACCGAAACCAGGTGTGGTAGTGCACACGTGCAATTCCAGCACTGGTGGGGGGGGGCGCTGAGACAGGAGGATCGCTACGAGTTTGAGCTGCGTAGTGAGACCCTGCACTAAATAAATAAATAATATTTAAAAAAATTTAAAGAGACAAAATTATATACTGCACAAATGGAAAAATTCTACCCAAATTTTCAATTGAAATGTTACCATATGATGTAAAACTATTACACATGACGAGCCATATGGACTAGGAGTTAAGAAGTAACATCTCCATACATACACACCGCATCTATTTAGGTATTACAAACCCATCTTTTTTTTTTCTTCTTTTGTTTTATTTTTGTGGCCGGCTCAGCACACCCTGGGGGCAGGGCTGGGGTGGCATGTGGTCCCTGCACTTGCCTAAGCAGGCACTTTAGACCACTGAGCTATCTCACAGGTCCACAAATCCATCTTTTAAAAAACTAACAGTTTGAACACTGAAACAGATGCTCATTTGAAGTTTTGTGCAAGTAATGATAAAAAATATTAAATTATTAATCTTAAAAGCACATGTTTATATCACAAAGACCACAAAACTTACCTTTCATATGGAATTCTTTTCATTCCACCATCTCTGATATAATCTACTAGCTGCCTCTGTGTTCGTCCACTGTGAATAAAAGTTTAGGACTTTAAAAAAGGAATGAAAGCAATTCAGAGTACCAGTTTTTCAGAGTTAAGAACAGAAGAAAAGTAAAACCTGCCCATCCTCTCTCATAACTACATACACACATGTTTCATAGCTACTTTCCATAATGTTTTTAAAGTGGAAACAATTTTCTAGGTAACCCTTCATTTGGCCTACCGTCCTACTATTCCACTTGCCGTACTTTCCCACAAGGATGCCGTGAAGGCACCTCTCCGTGGCCCATGACATACCTTCTTCTGGCCAAGGAGGCGACACAAGGCCCTACCTGTATCTGAAGGAGGAGCCCCGGCTGAAGAAGACGGCTTTTGCCTTTGGCTTAGGCTGGTCGAGAAGTCTAAAAAAGGTGTGGTACTCCACACAAATCTTCCAGAAATTCTTACACTCATCTCTGCTACCCAGTAAGAATTCTAGTGTGTCCTGGTAGGGTCCCTAGGAATAAAATACAAAGATTTAAGCAGCAACTTACAGAACAAAGTGCTGGAGGAAAGCAAGTAAATTTAGGAGATCACACAACAGGCAGTTCCACAATTAAAAACCAGTCAGGGAGCTTTCTAAAAACTGTACAGAGTGACTTCTGGCTTCATTTCCTGGAGTGAAGCTGCACAGCACATTATGCAGATCCACTGCCGAAATAGCGCCTTTACCCCAAGGCAGCCTGTGCCATCGCCCTCCCCCGCGTTACCCCAGACCCCTGGTGACAGGCTGGTCTCAAATTCACAGCAATCCTCCTGTCTTAGCCTCCTAAGTGCTGGGATAGCATGTATGTGCCACTATGTTTGGCATGACACGTTTTGTTTATTGGCTTTTTAAAAAATGTATTTAGGACAGGGTCTCCAGGGTCTTACTATGCAGCTCAGACTTGTAGTGATTCTCCTGTTTGCAGCCCCCCAAGCGTTGGGATTATAGACACATACCATAATGCCCAGCATGCCCCCCGGGGGGGGGGTGGGCGTGGCACGAAGGGGACTGAACCCTGGTCCCTGCATCTGCCTAAGCAGGCGCTTTACTTTGCTGAGCTTCCTGGCCAGCCCACCATGACGTGGTTTTTAATTTAGAACGTTTTTGACACCTAGGAGATGCAGTTTCCTGGCTCACAAATATAACCATTAGGAAACTACTGCATTCTCTCAGTTACCCCTCAGGACAGGTGTTCCCATTTCCCAGGCACTGGAGTGTCCTGGTCCGTGGCCTATTAGGAATAACCGGGCCACTCATGGGACCCAAGTGGGGGAAGCTTCCTCTGTATTTCCAGAGATTCCCGCAGCTCGCTCTGCAGCCTGAGCTCTCCCTGTGAGAGTCTCATGCCTGCCCATCTGAGGGGGAGCTGCAGCAGCGGTGACGCCCGCTCTGGGGGCAGCTGCACACACAGACCCCACCAGCAGAGGGCGGCCAGCTCAGAGACCACAGTGAGTCCACTGCTCAGAGACACCGTCAGGACCTCTGGGTGGGTGCAGAGCGGCACGCACGCACGCACGTACGCACTCACGCACGCGGCTCGGGGCAGCAGCTGTGCGGTGGCGAGCGAGCGAGCGGCTGGGCTTCCCCTGCACAGCTGCGCTGCTGGAGGCTGCAGGCCAGGCTCCCGCACCTGTCAGCTGGCAGGTGGCTCGTCCACCGTCACTTACTGCCCCCGCACCGCTTTCCCTCGCCGTGCACTTGGCTTAGTCACAGGCTGCGCAAAGGCACGCTTAGCCCTGGCCAAAATTAGTGAAAACACACGTCACTGGAGAGCTCGGAGAGGAGGAGAGACTCAGCGATGAGACAGCAGAAGATGCCGGGATGC
>NDGN011527284.1:324-15900 GCA_002564285.1 Tympanoctomys barrerae
GAACCCTCCAGTAACTGTGAGCTAAATAAACCTTTCCTTCCTTCATTTTGTGTGTCGGGTATATGTCCCAGCAATGAATAAAAAGTAACTAAGACACTCAGTTTTATGGATGCTGTGCAATAGACAATATTTGGAGGAAAGGAGGTCTTTTTTATTTTACAGAGAAAAAAAATGAAATAAAAATAAAAGTTTTGGCTAGGGAGATAGCTCAGCGGTCTAAGTGCGATCCTGGCAAATGCAAGGACTCAGGTTTCAATCCCCAGAATTACATGCTGTGCTGGCCCCAGAACTCTGGGCACATCGTGCAAGCCCCCAAACCAGGCATGGTGGTACACACCTGTAATCGTAGCACTGGGGAGGCTGAGTCAGCAGGACCACTATGAATCCAAGCTGCGTAGTGAGACCCTGAACCAAATAAACAAATAAATGAATAAACAAATAAATAAAACAATTTCAAAACAGGCAAACAATATACATTGTATATATATCTTCAATATACATTATTTATATATCTTTACAGTGGTTATTTCAGAGTAGGATATATCCTTTCCCCTTTCTTCCTTGCCTCTTTCCCCATCACAGTTTCTCTTTTTCTTTTGTACATTTTGGGTATTATTTAGTCATTTAGCTTCTCACACTAGTGAGACAATATGATATTTACATGTATGTGTCTGATTTATTTCACTTATGATCTGAAGTTGCATCAGTTTACTTACAAAAGCCTCAAATTTATCCTTCTTTTTGGCTGAGTAGTACTCTACTGCAATGGTTGATATTCTGTCAGCTTGAGAATTGAAAAGTTTAGGATTTTAACTAAGTGACTAAGTAGAGGACCAGAGTCCTCACCTTGTAAATATGCTGCACTTGTGGAAGAGAAGGGTACAAAGATGGTGTGCATAGATAGTTGGTATACAATAGAAGGGAGGAAAAACAGCTTGCTGTCCCCACTTTTGCTTTTGCTATTTTTTTGTTTGTTTGTTTGTTTGTTTTGCAGAACGGGTATTGAACTCAGGTCCTTGCACTTGCCAGGCAAGTGCTCATTCTACTGAGCTATCTCCCCAGCCCTTTTGCTGTCTTCTGATGCCTTGAACTATTGCCTGTGTCCCATGCCACTCTGCCATGGAGCCAGCTGATGATGAACTGAAAGCTCTACAAATTGTGGCTTCAATAAACCTTTCCTCCCTTAAGTTTGGGCCTCAGGTGTTTTGTCCCAGCAATGAGAGAGAAGTATCCAAGACATCCTCTATATTACAAATCCCACAACCATGTTATCCATTCTTTGGTTGATGGGCATTTTAGTTATTTCTAAGATTTAGCTATGACAGACTGTGCTGCTATAAACATGAATGCACATATATTACTGTGGCATGATGTTCTTAATTCTTCTGTGAAGATAACCAGAAGGCGAATATCTGAGTTAAATGGGAACTCTAATCCTAGGGGGATTTTTAGGAACCTCCACACTGATTTCCACAGTTGTACCAGTCTATACTCCCACCAACAGTAGAGAAGGTTCCTTTGCCCCCACAGCACCTCCAGCATTTGTTATTGGTTGATTTCTTGATGAGAGCCGTTCTTTCTGAATGAAATAGTATCGCAGGTTGTTTCAATTTGCATCTCTCAAATGACCAATGCTGTTGAACATTTTTTCACATATTCATTTGTTATTTATATTTCCTCTGAGAAGTGTGTATTCATTTCAGATGCCCATTTTAGAATTGAATCTTTGAATCTGGGTGGCCTGTTTTTTTTTTTTCAATTCTTCATATGTTCTACATGTAAGCCCTTAGACAGACAACTGGCTGTATATTTTTTTCCTATTGCATGGGTGTTCTTTTCACACAGTTGTTGCTTTCTTTGGTTGTGCAAAAAGCTTTTTGATAAGGTGAAAATAATTTGTTGATTTTGTAGTATTTTTTTAGAGGTGTCTTTTCCTTCATCCTTCAGAATTATGTTAGTTTGTCTCCCCCTGCCTCAATCTGTCTCTTTCTGCCTTTTACATTTCTGAGATCCCTAGAGACAAAAATTGTCCAGTAGAACTTTATACCAATTGCCCTTCGTCTTTGTTAATGTTCTGTATCTGCTGAACTATCCAAAATAGCACTCTTTTGACGATAGTTACTGATGAACATTTGAAGTGTGGTCAAATCAACTAATTTCTGTCTTTATTCAATTTAAAATAGTTTAAATATAAATAGCCACTTGTGACTACTGACTTTATTGTTGTTGAGAGCAGCTGTAGAGACTCTACTGAAATAACAATGACTATAGTAAGAGTGCAGTGGATAGCTAACTGGTGGTCAACTTCTTACACCCAGTTGACTTGAACTATCATGGTGCTAGATTTGGGAACCTACCTTAGGGTTGTGTAAGAGGCATAAAAGGCAGAACAGGAGAAGCTGCCAAGACGTTAGTGATGCTGTTTGGAGAAGTTTTTGGAGCTGTTGGAAGCCTCTAGTTCTCTTGGGCTGTTCTGCTGGAGGAGCTTGTCATAGTGACTTTCCCAATGAACGTTGGAGGAGCCTTGGTCCTCATCTTCAGCATTGCTTCCTGGCTCTGGTGGGGAGGGTTAGGGGGGAAGATGCTGCCATGCTCAGCCTCAAGGAGAATCTTGTTGCATTGGTTTTCCTGATGGGAACTCAGCCTTCCTCATTGCTGGAGGAGCTCAGGACCTCACTGTTGCTGAGGATGACTGTTGTACCTTTGGAGGAGCTCTGGTGCTTACCTTGAACATTGCTTCCTGGCTCCAGTTCGGATACCTCAGCCTTCTAGAACAGATCCTTCATCCCACTGGCACAAACTTTCTAACTTCCATCCCTAACCTTTGGGCCTTCCCAGCACAGATCCGTGAAGCAGGCCCTCATGAGACTTTGTCATGGGCCTCCAGTTGAACTTGTGGAAGGCATTGTTATGGGCCCTAGGTTTTCAGCTGGGACTCATGCAGAATGTTAGGATTCAGGCCCTCAGCTGGATTCTTTAGTGTTTAGTGTGTGGATAGATTTCTTACATTTCTTGTATATGACTCTTGGGTGAGTCTTTATAAAATAATATTATGAAATGTGTCCTGTATTACTTTGTTCATTTTGTAAAAACTCCAAACCATGACAAAGAGCTAACATTAGTCAATTTATTTAGTTAATTTGAACTTAAAAACAACTATTATAGTAAATATTACAGTTATCCTCACTTTATAGATGAAGAACACCTACTTTACCTGATATTATTCACTTGCTCACTATTACATAGCAAATGGGACAGGCAGCAATAGAAACAAAAAGTTGGAAAATTGATATAAAAAGAGAAGCATAAGCAAAAGCCTTACTTTCATGAGTGAACTATATCTTTATCTGGTTTTACTCAACATTTTACCCTCAGGCCCAGCTCTTAGTAGTAGAAGCTCAATAAAAACAAATTGAATGAAAGAATGAATAGTTATAAGCTTGATCTATACTGCACAGAATTATAGAAAATTGTTCTTTATCTTTGCTAAGAACAGCCTGGGAGATTTAGATAAGATTAACAACTCCAAGATTGAAATATTCTCCAAAGGATATTAAAATTTTAGTGTGAAAGTGTGTTTTTTAAAAAATATTTTACTTAATCAAAATGCACTGAATTTGATGTTTCTACTCACAGAGGAAGGGATTTATTACATTCATCCTTTATCCCTTTGAGATAGTCATTCGTTCTTTGATGGGGAGGACTCTGTCCTCAAGATAAAGAAATAGCCAGTGCTTCTGAACACAAGCAATTTTCTCAAAGAAATTCTTGCCAAATATATTTCATTCAGAGAGTGAATCACAAAGGGTCACAGGTGTTCCTTAATTGCAGATCTGTTTGTGAGAAAGGCTACTACACATCAGTTCTGGCCACTGAAACCAGGCATGATGGCACACTTCTGCAATCCCAGTGCTGGGGAAGCTGAGACAGGAGGATCACTGCGAGTCTGAACTGTGAAGCTTGGGGTTATTCAAGCTTCACATTTTATGAATCTTTCCATTATGAAGCTGTGTAGACCTTCTTAAAAAGTTCAGTAGTCTCCATCTATTTTTTAAAAATCTTTTTAAATTTATTTATTCAGTACAGGGTCTTGCTTCCAGTTCAGACTCGCAGTGATCCTCCTGTCTCAGCTTCCCCAGGACTGGGATTGCAGAAGTGTGCCATCATGCCTGGTTTCAGTGGCCAGCACAGCTCAGCACCCGCACAGCATACGATACTGGGGATTGAACCTGGGTCCTTGCACTTGCCAGGCAGGTGCTTAGATGGTGGAGCTATTTCCCCCACCCTTTCCATCTATTTTTAATAGGGGATTTCTCTAAGCTTAATGACTTTTAAAAATAATCGTATGATTATTTACTAATACTGATCCTATACACATAACAGACATTTTGAAGGAACCTTGAATATTAATGGATCTGCTACCAAAGCTACCATCACCTACGTAAGTGTGCCTGGCATCTGTCATCCACTGCTGTAGGATGCTTTACGGAGCAAATATGCTTTGATCTTGGTTATATCTTCAAGCCTGGCATGGTACTTCTAGTTGAATTCTAATATAACCAAATACACGAGTTTTGGTTTTTGTTTTTTAGGTAAGAAATACAAGTCCAGGGTAAATTAAAACTTTGTCCATAGCCACTAAACAAGACAATAACAATAAGGGTGAAAAGGAATGAAATCCTATTGTAGTTTTTAAACTGTGGAGGAGCTTCAGAACCACAAGAGTTTATTCAAATAAAGGAAGGAGAGAGAGAGAGAGAGAGAGAGAGAGAGAGAGAGAGAGAGAATGAGAGAGATTATATATATTGGTAGTCCATAATAGTAGTGGGTTATCCATAGGACTGGCAATGTCAGAAGGGAGACTCACGTACTCAGGTGTGGAGGCTGGGGCTCACTGTCATTGGAAATCATTGTAAACATTTACTCTGTGGGCATGGAAGGGCCCGAAGGAACCCTGAGAAGACAATACATTGCTCATGCCAGCCAGACTCCAGTGCTTTATTATGAGCATATGGGGAAATATCCATAGCGCTTAGGACATATTACTTATACTTAAATCACTTTTTACTCTAGTGAAATGCTTGAAATTCCACTTTCATTGGCACTTGTGAGGTCTTTGTATCAAATATTATATTTTGGTCATCTTCATATCCCCTGCAGAGGCACAAAATTGGTTTGAATTATTTTCTTACTAGATTCTTCTGTGCCCTAAGCCCATATCATGATTGATTTCCATGAAATAAAATGTAGTCTTCTATTACTTTGCTTCACTGAAATGTAATGATATCTATGAGATGAATTCTGTTTTGTATATTCATATTTCAAGATCATGTGTCGTATTCTCCTGCTCTACTTTTCTGCACTTACATGCATAAAAGACCTTCCATGGTTATTGATTTTAAAGTGTTGAGGATTGAATCGAGGAGCACATGCTAAGCAAAGCTCTATTGGTGGCTTATAGCCTCCATCCTATAAATTATAGTTATTGACCATTTTCCCTGTTTTTTTTTCTTTTTCAGGAGAGTAAGTAGATATGTCTTGCATTTTGCTTTTTTGTTTTTGTTTTTGTTTTGTTTTTATCATATTTATAACATATAATTGCAATTCATGATTTCTTGGGCTTAATATTTTCTTCTTTATCTTGAATTTATTTTTAATTTTAAGCTCTTGCTGTATATAAGACACTATGCTAGATTCTATAGATAAGAAATGAATAAAGTATGGCCCTGATCCTCAAGAAACTATCAGCTCTTTTCCTGAACATTTTCCAGTCTTCATGATATATTTGTCTTGTGTTAGGTATCAAGTTCTTTTATTTTCTCACTTATACATCACCACCTAATTTCTTCTCATATTCCTTTCAAATTCATGCCTTTGGAAGAATAAAATTTCTTATGTCATTAAATTTATTATCTTCCTACTCAGACCTTCCAAATCACTGGAAATATACCCCGAGTCCCTTTTTGTAGCCCACATGGATTCTTGAGTGGGCACACAGAATACAACTGTATTGGGTGACTAAGAATAAGAGGTTCATTGGATGTTGTGGGGTTTCCTTGCATTTGCATATTACAGATTGTATGTGCTCCTTTTATCATCCATTGTCTCCCATCAGTGTTGGGAAAAGGGTGATATGGGCTAAGAAAAGTTCCCTGTCCTGGGGTTAGAACAAGATTCTGTTTATTCAGTAATTCTCAGAAATCAAGTTCCTTGTGTTTCCAAAACAAACACAACACATTTTTCTCCTTGAGCAAGTTTTTTTATGTCATAGTGCTATACTACTAGTAATTTTTCCGTTGTCTTTTTCTCAGTATTACATTCATTTACTCCTGAACTTCTTTACCATTATTATTGATTACCCCAAAACTTCTTTTACTTTCTAGAGAACATTATTTTTATTTTAAGCATGCTTTGTAAGTTATCTTCTTTTGTCATCTACTCTCACTTTTTAAATTCTCCTTAATAAGCCAGAACATGTAGAAAAGTTCTTGACATCCTTGCACCTTCTTCTAAAAGAAAGATTAGCCCATGTTTAGAGTAAACAACTGATTACTGTCTTAGCAGACACACAAACATAGCACACTCTACAGGTGAGTGGAACAGATTCACAGATCCTACACATCCTGAATTCATTGACTAAGAAAATCCAGGAGGCTGACTTTCAAGGCTCCCACATAAAGAGACTTCAGGAAGCCTATGTCAAGACATAAATATGGCTGCTCAGCACAGCAAACACAGAGGGGAATTTTCAGGTAGGCACTTTCATGCCTTAGAATACAGAATGACTCTGCCAGAAAAAAATATTTCAAAATAATAACATCTCCAAGTCAGACCTTGATTAAATAGATGGATTTATAGCCGCAGAAGCTTACCAACATAATTTCATTATATTTTTACAAAGATAGTATTCTTTTCATGACAAATGGAATACTTTCTAAATATTTACAGTTCCCTCAAACTAATGCCTAGATCCTCTTCTGTGTGCTTTAAGTATTTCTCTTTCAGAATGTCAGATTACTGAGCTTCTTTTGGCCACCAATGTATCGTCATCCTCCTTTCATGTTCAGCTAGACACTCAGTTCTTGCCTCTTGACTTTTCCAAACTCATTTGCATTCACAGCTCTCTAACCCATGGTCTTGACAAACAAGCTTCCATGGTGTTTTTATGGATTAGGGAGAAGTACAAAGCAATTGTACTCCTGGAAGTCAGTCAGTCAGCATTGGACTCAGAAGTTTCTAAGCTTTCTCTCTTCTTCATCTTCATTGTCCTTAACATTGCAGAGCCTATTATGGAAACCCATTTTCAATTATTCTTCTTTGCACTCTTTATATCCTTTTATGATTAAAATTATATATATATATATATATTTGGAAATAGAGATAGTAATTCTCCAATATTCTATTAATATACATCAAGACCCAGAAAAAAATACACTGTTGCAGCAATGGTGCTTTCTAGATGAAGGAATGAGATGTTTCAGCCATGACCATAGTAGGACTTCCCAGATTTCCTTTGGGCTGAGATTATCACTGCTATCTGAAGAGGTTTTTCTAAATGGCATTGTGCCCTGTCAAATGTGTAGCTTTAAGTTATTCTACACAATTGTCCATAGATAATCTTTAAACTAAATCTTAGTCTACATATTGCCTGTTATTTATTCAATGCTTATATTGTCCCAAAAGTCATATTTTAAAAAATAGAAAAATACATTACAAGATATTTTTTCTCCCAATCCTTTGGGATTCCCCTTCCTTCTCTCTCAAAAATACTTGAAATTGAGCATAAGCAAAAAGTACCTTGTCCCTATGGTTTCCCTTGGACATATTTTACTTAAATCTTTTTCAGATCTCCTAGAAAACTGTCCTGACAGTATCCCTTCTGAATCTTTTCCTAACATTTCCTCCCCCTCTTAAACAAACAAAAATCTATCTGTCCATCATTGGTTCTCTGTTTTTTTAAGGAGGCTTCTCTTGGTTCTTCAATCAGTGGATCATGAGTATGTATAATATACTAGCTTCTCTTTCTCCAATTGTCCATTGCTTTGAGTATAAGAACCACGCATATTCATCTCATCCCTTTGTGCACTCAGATAATATTTCTTTAGAACTTCACCATGGACCAGAAACTGTGACCTAGGGTGATCTAAAGAAGGTGACAGTCTAGTGGGAAAGGAAGATAATAAACAAGAAACAATATCAAAGTGCATTATATCCTCAAAATGCGGCAAATACAAGCTCTCAAAAACACTGATAAAAATAAGCCATTCTTTTCCTGAAATAAAAAAGCCCTCATAAACATAGAATAGAAAATACTACATAAAGTTAACCGTTGCATAGCGAAATATTTAGTTACTGAACCTAGTTTGTGTAGGGAAGTGGTAATGGATTCTTGACACATAGCCTGCCTGGTATCAGGCACAACAAAGTAGAAAATCAATTGTCAAATGTTTCATTCATAGTTTTTTTTGTTGCCCAACCAGTGGTATTTTTTACACCAAAATTTAGAAATGTGAATATGCTGTACTGGCTTCATCTAAAGAAGACAGACCTCCAGCCAGAGAAAAAGACTCCCAGCCAAAAACAAAAACACTTTAATTAGTCGTTTCATTGCAAGATGCTGAAATAGCTCCAACCCAATGAAACCAAGGTCTTCAGAGTTAGAATAGCTTAAAGAAGAAGAAAAAGATGTTTCATTTATTTAGATGTTTGATCTGAATCCAATTTGGAAAGAAAACCTAAAGCCTTTTAGGGTAATAAACTTGGCAGTAATAAAATGCTGTTTTCCTTCATATAAGGAAAGCTAGCCCCTGCATGAAATCAACTTTATGATCTTTAAAATTTTATTATCAGGTTTGGTGGGGTTTTTTTCAGTACTGGGGCTCAAATTCCAGACCTTGTGCTTGCCAGGCAGGTGCTTATGCCACTGGGCTATCTCCCCAGCCTTTGGTAGTTATTTTAAATGATTAGTTAACACTCAACATTTATATCTGTGGAACATTCTATTTAAGTTTCTTGCACATACTTCATTAAAGACTTGATTTCAGAAATCTTATAGGCAGATAACTTTCTACAGACAGTTCTAAAGTGAAACTATATCTATAAGAAATTCCCATCATTGATATTTAATATTTTAAGAACAGAGAGAAATATGATTGCAGAAAACTTAATTCTTAAATTATAAAAATGCATTGAAATTAATCTGAATGGGAATTCAAGTATTTCAATATGATGTTCTACCACCTATCAATCCCAACAGTCTTATCATTAAAACTAATAGATAATGAGAAATATTTAGTTTTTGTATGCTTACACTTAGAAAGAAAGAAATAAAAGAGAAATGAAATAAACAGATAAGTGTGCTTATAGGTCATGCATTAGCTTATCCAAATACCTAGAAATAATACCTGTACATCAAGAAATGAGAGAACAAACCAAAAGCATTACAAATTCAAGCTCAGCCTAGACAACTTAGTGATCTAGCAAGACTTTGTCTCAAAATAAGAAAAAAAATGAATAAAAATAAAAAAACAGCTGATATGTAGCTCAGTGTGAAGGACCTAGGTTCAATTCCTAATACTACTGAAGAAATACAGACCCTAATGCTTTCATCACATGTCAAGTATAAACTTCAAAATGAATTACAAAATATCCAAATGCATTCTTCTATTTTTGTGTTACTTTTTATCTGCTCAATCCCTATTTGATCAAATTATATTAAAGGAAACAATGTCAAATGCTTTATTTTATATAATCTCTGCTTACATAGCCTGTAAGACTTCCCATACTAAAATGTGAACTCCAAGGAATGAAGACCTCTGTCATGAGATTTACACTCCCCTCATTTATCACCAAATTCTAAATTTTTGCAATCCTGAAAATATGTTGTGTAAATTGATCCCTGCCTACTTCAGCACTTGTGGTGGTCCATCTACCCGATCAATCCCAGTTGTTACTTCAAGACTTCAATCAACCGTTTTATGGAAAACTTTCCTAATATAGTTTTCTCTGTGATCTCATGAAAGCTTAGGGAAATTGTTTGATAACTTGCTGCAGTGGATTGCTAAATGTGGTCAGCTTATTACTCCCAGCTCAACTGTACTAGTGTGGTGCTGGCTGTGGGAGGCCCACCTGGGGATTGTTGCCAACAGCATAAAAAGCAGAGCTGGGGAAGCTGTTGAGAGGCTGTTAGGGAAGCTGTTTGGAGAAGCTGTTGGAAGCTACTGGTTCTCTTGGGCTATTCTGCTGAAGGACTTTGTCATGCTGGCTTTTACAGTAAACTTGTTTGTTCTCAACAGAGGAGGAGCTTGTTGTTGCTGAGTACTACTGTTCACTTTGGGGGAGTTCCGGTCCTTTTCTTGAACATTGCTTCCTGGCTCCAGAGGAGAAGATGGTACACAGCTCAGCCTCCTGAAGGAGGTTGTCAAATTGGCTTTTCTGATGGGAACTCGGCTTTCCTTATCATCAGAGGAGCTCAGGCCCTCAGTGTTATTGAGGATAACTGTGATACTTTGTGGGGTAGCTCTGGTTCTTACTTTGAGCATTGCTTCCTAACCCCAGTCCAGATCCTTCAGCCTGCTAGTACAGATCATTCATTCCATTGGCATAGACCCTCTAGCTTCAACCACTGACCTTTGGACCTTTACAACACAGATCTGCATGAGACATTGTCATGGGCTCTAGGCCTCCAGGTTGACTTGAGGGAGGCATTGTTATTGGCAGTAGGTCTTCAGCTGGACTCTCAAAGGATATTAGGATCCAGCCCCTCAGCTGGATTCTTTGATCTTTAGTGTGTAGACCTATTCCCTACACTCATTGTATATGATTCTCTGGGTGATTAATTAGAAAATAATCTTATAAAATGTGTCCTGCATTGTTCCCTCATGAAAACCCCAAACTACACTTATGTTTCCTTAGATTACAGGTCCATTTCACTTACCAGAGCCTAAAGAACAAGGACTGTGTTCATTCATCTTTGCAGGTCCAAAGACTTGTGGGTTCAAAAGTTTCTTTTAACTGATGATTTAATAAAGTGAAAAAAAAGAAATGTGGAGTAGGAAACCCCAGATCTTTAGCAATGATTCCACTTTGCAAGTTCATTCATCTAATGATGGTCAACTATAGATTCTATGTTGATAAAGATTCTTCTTTAGATATTTTGTTGCACAAAAGGGAAAGACATATTTGGGCCAAAATGAATGCAATGACTATACATTCATTCAACCTAAAGCACAGATGATAATAAAATAAATAGCGTGCCGAGGACACCAAGTACTACTGTTCTATTAATGTTCAAATTTTTAAAAAGTGAATTATTTTCATGATTTCACCAAACAAATGGTAAAGTACTTTTCAGAATACTAAGTGCCTTTTAAAAATTTTATCACCATGAAGAAAAATTTTCAAAAACCAGAACAACATAATTTATATCCTATAAGCATGTCAGATGGTAATATAAAATGACATGATGTAAAATATAAATATCAGTATTATCATTTTGACTTTTTTTGGTGGAACTGGGGATTGAACTCAGATCCTTGTGTTTGCCAATCAAGCACTTACCTACTGAGCCATCTCCCTGGCCCCAGTATTATCATTTTCTATCACATAATTCTTAATAGCCATTAAATTTTCTTAAATGGCATTCTGTCATCTGTGTCTGTACAGTGTGTAAAATACAGAAAAATGTGTATAAGTGTAGTTCTATGTGTTGTTCACAATGCATTCTTAAAAGCAGAGTAGCCATATTACTCAAAGAAAGCAACTCTGGAGGTGACTTATGCACATATATGAAAATTCAGGGCATTTTCCCTATTGAGTCTCACAAGTATCCCCAAAACAGGAGCAGGAAACAACGCATCTTGTCACTTTCACCTATGCCAGGACTCACACAGCTAAGCATCAGCTATGTCCTGGTTAGTCTCTGGCAGCCAATGCTGTCCAGTGCTAGTAAATGATCCTGGCACCAGAGTTCATGGTGCGCCTGCTGCCCATCTGCCCACCAGTGCACTGCGCCACCATCACCTTGTACAGGGGCAGTCGGAGAGGTCACTTCAGTGGTACCTGACTTCCTTCACTCTACCTTCATCTGCAGCAAGACTGGTCATTTAAAACAAAGATCTCAACAAGTTCTTGCTTCAGACCTGTCAGTAATATACTGTTACAGCTTATGTCTGGATGTCCCATCCCCCTGACTGCCCAAAGCCTCATGCCATTATGGGTGGGGATTTGCGAGGTCATTGAATTACAGGGGCACTATTGCTGACTTGAGGTTGGGAGATGGGGCCTGGTCCTAAGAGGTGAATGGGTCACTGTGCATTTGGCCCAGAAAGTTACAGCTCTCCTCCCAGCTCCTCCTTTGACCCTGCTTCAGGCTGCCATGGCACGGGCACTTTTCCCTCATTCATATTCCTGTGCCACACACTCCTGCCATGGAGCCAGCTGAGGGGGCAAGGACTAAAGGTGAGCCAGTAAACCTCCCCTCCTTTAAGTTATGGGTGCCTGATGTTTTGTCCTAGCAATAAAGAAAGTGATAAAACACAGACCCATGTTCTTTAGATGGAAAAGTGAATATTTAATAATCTTCCAGGTGGGCAGAGAAGACAAGAAGGGAATGAAATGGAATATGACTCCAGATTACTGCTATTGGTTATATTTATGTTATAGCAAGTCACATATACATTAAACTAGTGAATAATTAGATCATTGACCCTAAGAAAAATACAAGGTTATATTTTCACAGGATTTTGGTCACACATTTGTATCATTAGCCAATCAATACATACTTTGCTTTAGGTGTGTTTAAGTCACATTATGTCATGTGTTTATAGCCTCTGTAGTTTACAATATTCCATTGGACAATGCTAATATATTAAATTACCATATGCAGTTAGAAAGGATTAACCTTCAAAGATGCCTTTATTCCACTGAGATAACCACTTAACAAGATTCTAGTGCAGCTGGTTAAAAGAAACACTATATTTTATTCCCACAACGAAAATGAAACACACAAAAATATGTTTAAAGGTCACATCTTTATAAGCATATCAGTGCTACCTAATATTAAAAATAAAGGAATATATGATTTCTGGGAAGTTTCAAAATAACCAAACGAGCCTTTTTTTTTTTTTTTAAAGCCTTATATAGTACAGTGTCCACTGGGTCTCACTGCACAGATCAGTTCAGTGATCCTCCTGTTTTCAGCCTCCCAAGTTTTGGGATTACAGTTGTGCACCACCACACCTAGTCTCAATCACTGTCTCAGGGTGCCCCAGGCATGGGGCTGGCATGGCACACCAGAGTTCAAACCCCTGTTCCTGCACCTCCCTAAGGAGGCACTTTAGTCTGCTGAGCTATCTGGCTGGCCCTGTCTTATTTAATTTTAACTACAACCAGATGAAATAACACCTGCATTTAGAGACATGTAAACAGAGAAATTTGCTTTCTTAAATTTTCTTTTATGTATTTGGCCCAGGCTCTCACTACACAGCTTATCCTCTTAGTGAATCTCCTATTTCAGCCTCCCCAGCTCTGGGATTACAGGTGTGCGCCGCCAAACCCAGTGTTAATCGTCATCTCAACGCACCTTGGGAGCAGGGCCGGTAAGGCATGCTTGGGGATTGAACCCAGTCTCTGTGCCTGCTAAGCAGATGCTTTAGTCTGCTGAGCCATCTGGCAGACCCCCATCTTTTTTTTAGTGTAAAAAAATATTCAAAACAAAATGACAAGAGGGTAACAATGATCATTACATTGCATATTATCATTCATGTGGTTAGTAAGCATCCATGCCAATAAATCATATGCAAATAAGTCTTCCACCCATAGGACATTTTAATACCCTGGTTTCTCTTTAAGCAAATCTATGTGAGAATTTTAGTACCTAAAGTAAAAACGGCAAGTTCTAGGCTTCTCGCCAGTTACATGTGGGGTGTGAAATTTCTGACTTACAAGCTGAAATTCTTGGAATCTTATAAGCATTCTTTTATATAATTGAGATTGATTCTCCCACCCACAAAATGACCTACTTCTCCTTCTCTGTTATGAGAGAGCAGGAGTTATTGGCATGAAAAGAGCTGCTAAGAGTCATGACCTCCACCCAGCCTTACAACTTTCTCCTGGGAGTTGGTTACTCCTTTGGTTCATGGATACTTCGCATGGAAGTCACAGTCCATGGAAAGACAGGAAGCCAGTGCCACCAAATCTGCATTCCAGGTTATCTGAGGTAAAGCAGTGAACGACAGAGGACATGCTGGCATGTGCTCCATCACTCCCTTCTCTCGGGGCCCCTTCCTTTGTGAGATCACAACTGTTCTTTCTCTAGAGGCTTCACAACCTCTCTGAAGCTTGCTGCTTAAGCGACCCACCATTGTCACTCATGACATCTGACTTCAGAGTATTTTTATCGCTGATGTGAAGAACAGGGAAGAAACGCCATGTAAAGGGGACGCTGCCTATCATTCCTTTATCAAGTGAACACACGAGAGGACAAAGAATGAATTTTTCAGGAGCACACAACTCCTTCCTCACCTTGGAGAGCTTGTCTTACATTCCATGCTATTTCCAAATGTAGGAACTGGCACCCTGTCGTCATCTGCAGAAGCTGAACAGGGCTGTGGATAGGGAAAGTACTGCCCTTGCGACTAAGGCATTGTGATGCACAGGCCCCTGCCAGGCCAGGCATGGTCCACGCAGGTGTACAGCAACACAGTGTGAGTACCCGGATGATGTTCTGACTGGCGGAGCTATCTAGAGGGGCAAAGGGTATTCAGATGCTGTTCTGGCCAGCAGAGCTCTCTAGAGGGACAAAGACACGACTGCCAGGAGCTGAGTAGGGCTCTGGACAGGGACCTGCCAATGCTCTGGATAAAACAAGGGGCACACGATTGGCAACCTAACAAAAGCCACCCACCAAAATAAGAATTGTCCCATCTCCTTCCTTCTCCCTTCCTTCCATAACCGGAAACAGAAGGCTAGTGAGATGGGGCATTCCTGCCCCTCCTGCTATCCTCCCTCAAGACGACCCAGGTCTGCGCCAAGGAACAGTTGATGTTTTGCTGTTAAACCAAGTCAGACTTCATCAATAATACCTTTCCCTGGATGTTAAATATTTGGAAGGGAGACTTTTCTCATAACTCCAAGTGACCGTAAATATGTGCAGTTTCTCAGAATAAAACAGAAAAGTTTTAGAACCTGCCAGAATTTTCATCCAACATCTGAGGGGGAGAAATTCCACTGAAAAGAGGATAGTGAGAGGCAAAATACAAGTTTGCATCTTTTAGATCTGTGTTGTTTGCCCCACTCTCCCATCGTACACACCTGCATGTAGAAACAATGGGGTTAATAAGGTAAGTAGAAAACTGAGTTTCTGGTTACCAGTCAGATGCTTGGGAAAAGAATTTATGATACTCAGAAACTTCCAAATTTATCTCCTCTCTTACACTTGTCTATAATAGAGCTTGGTATCTTGCAACTAAATGTTACTCAAGCATCTCTGAAGGAACATAAAAAAAGGAATATATCTCATCTCAAACTTTCCATCTTCCATGTCTTCATATTGAAATTCTTACATAATTAGCTTTT
>NDGN011527289.1:0-14563 GCA_002564285.1 Tympanoctomys barrerae
TGTGTGTGTGTGTGTGTGTGTGTGTGTGTGTGCCAGTTAGGTATGTGGAATTGTGCTTTAACCCAATATCTTCCTGTTCCTGTTTGATTTTATCCAGCATTTCTCACTCATATTCTTTCTTTAGTATACTTAATTTTTGCTAATGCTCATTCCTTAATGTTTGTAGGATTTTCTGCAATCTAACAATCTCTTTGCTCAGTTTTTTCTTTTCTTGCTCTGCCTCTGGTAACTTAACTTCCAAGTCATTGTGCTGGGCTTCCAAGTTACTGACCAATGTGGGCTGGAACATGTGTGATTTGGGATTCTTCAGTACTGTCTTCCAAAATGTCAGTGAGTTTATTGTTTATTCATTGATGTGTTGCTATACAGCTTATAATTTTTCATATTTTGAAATCAACTTTTTGATTTCAAGTCTGTGTACCTCCTTCTCTCTTACTAAGCAAGATATTTTACTCCACTGTCAGACAAATTGATAACAAGACAAACCTGCTTTTCCTAGAAGGTTTCCTGGACATCAGAAACTACAATTTCTTTTTATCTTTTTTTTTTTTTTTTGTGCAGGGTCTCACTACACAGCTTGGACTTAGTGAACCTCCTGATTTCTGCTTCCCTAGTGCTGGGATCACAGGCATGCACTACTGTGCCCGGACTCCATCGCCAGCTCAGCACACCCAGGGGCAGGTCTGGCACAGCCTGTGCTGCTAGGGATCAAAATCCTGGCCCTTGCGCTTACCTGAGCAAGTGCTTAGTCTGCTGAGCTATACAAACTACATTTTCTGCTTTTCTTTGCCTCTTCTCTCCCTCTTCTTCCACAAGCTGAGATACTGTCAGAGAGTGTTTCTTTTTTTTCTTCAAGTTCTTTTGGAAAGAGAAGATGCACAGCTAATGCTCACTTCATTTTGCAGGAGTATCTCCATCAGTTTGTATGTCATGGCTTTGATCTTCATCTTGCAGAAATCAGGACAGTGATATTGGGAAAGTGCTGCTCAGAATACTGTCTATGTATACTCATTTATTTGAGAATTAAACTGTCATTTAGTGCCCTTTGTGTGGTCCGAGATAAAGAAAAACCTGACATTGGCTCATAGGTATATTGAGGCTGCCTTTAAATAGATACATTCCATCAGTAGAGAAATGGTGACAGTTCCTTCTTTTTTTCCTCAGTTTCCTTTCTAAAGTTTTTTTAGGGAAGAATTTTATGTCATTGGAAAGGTACTTTGAATAACTTAACCTGATTTATGGGCTCAGTTAATTTTCCTTTCATTCTTGTCTTTTTAAAGATCTACTTGCCTTATTTCTTTTAAGGATGCCTTTTTTGCTTTTAATTATTTGTGTAATATATTTTGAGGTGAAACTTAGTAGATCTTTTTCTAACAAATCATAGTATTTAATTGATTATTGCCCACATTTGTTATTGAATAGCTAAAGACTAGTTCATTAAGCTTTGACATATGATAAATCCCAAATGGCAGTACCCCATAATTCCCTTAGGTTTTTTTTTTTTCCGGAACTGGGGATTGAACTCAGGCCCTTGCACTGGCCAGGCAAGCACTTATTCTAGTGAGCCATCTCCCTGGCCCTCCCTTAGTTTTTGTACTTATATTTTTTACAGGGAAAAATGCTATGCTATAAATTGTAAATAGTAAATACATACTCAATTGTAGTTTGAATCTGTGAGTGTTGGTAATGTCATCTTTGAGAAGATAAATAAACTCAACACTGTAAAAAAAAAGTAAAAAAGATATAATAAATACTGTGAGAGGGGAAGAAACTTCTCAAAGGGAAGGAATAACTTGGATGGGGAGAAAAAAAAAGAAGAAACGGAAAAAAATAGATGCATATGCATAAGGTGACTGGGACAAATGTACTGCTGATTTTTTCTTGTCTATGGAAAGGAAGAGTTAATGCTTAAACATTTTCAATTCTTTTTAATTTTTGGCCAATTTTCCATACTTATATCTGGTGTTCTGAACAACTAATTTGAAGACAATAATATGCAATAAACAGCCATTGTTGAATTTCTATCATTGTGCTTAGTGTAATTCTGCATGATTTCTAATGTTTTCTTAACATTTTTCATTTTCTTCAAATTTTTTTAATGTGAAAAGTATGATGTGAACAGTGATAGGGATAGTTAGTGGATAAGACAAAATTTATCCCAGGGCTGGCAAATTTTATTAGATTTTTATCAGAGTTTGTGATACCAAATATGGGTATTAACAAACAACTGTATTATTAGTCCAGATTCTAGGGTCACTTATGAAACCTTAAGGTGGATTTCTTGAAGGTAAAAAGGACAGAGCTTTCCTCACTTGCAAAATGCTCAGAGAGGGAATAGAGGCTTCATTATCACTGAGTCAAGATTATCCTTCGGTAAAAGCAAAGGTTGAATATATTGTTCATTATTTTGTCCTTAGGATCTAGCATACATACTAGCATCAGAAGAGATTTTGTCATTTAATTTCTTTGAGATTAACATTTGTGAAAATTTAAAGGTCATTATTTTCTGCATAAATACTAAACATGGTTTTGGGGATAAAATAGCAGAGAAAAGTTTATTTAGAAAATATATTTGCCTTGGGTGGGTTTCCTCTGATAAAGAACTTGAAACAGGGATGTGAAAGCAGGTATTAATTTAATTGTGTGAGAAGTGAAAGAGACACAGGAGTTATGTCAATTTAAGGTGGGCTAATGCTAATATAAAATGAATATAAGATTGAAATGTCCTCCAGAAGGTCATGCATTTTTGGTCTCTCCCTGATAGCAATATTAGAAGGTGAAGTAAGCCCTAGGAGGTGAATCTCAATTGGAGGAAATAAGTAACTGGGAAATGCCTTTAGTGGGTAGATATTGTCCTTGGCACCACCTCTCTGCTTCCTGTCCACCACTAGGTGAGTAACTTTCCTCCATCATCTCCCTGGAGCATCGGACCCACTTGACTGTGGAAAACATGAACCAAAAAACCCTCTTCTCTTTTAAGTTGTATGTGTCAGGTGTTTTATTCCAATGATGACTATCACGGAAAATGAGCATGTTATCCTGTGAGTTACTTTCTGGATCTTATCTTACCTTTGTCATTCCTTTGTTCAGAAACTTCCCAGGTCATCTTTTGGCCCTAAGTTAGAAATGAATATCTTTTTACAGCTTAGAAAGTGACTCAGGCTTAGAGTCACTGCCACATGCCATCAGAACCTAACCACAAGCTGGGAAGAGTGAGTATCAAGGAAATGTTGATGAGCTAGTGACAGTTTCAGCTAGGTGTTACATGTAGTAGTACTGCTAGAAGTTAATTTTGAACATTTTAGCAGAAAACAGGGCACACATGTTTATTAGAAGATATTGGTCCCAATCCATTGAATTTGAAAACTATATATGGGAACTTTATGAAGATGGCAGTATGCTTTCAGTGGATAAAATAAAATTAATGTCATTTCTATGCCACAGAATTGTTTGCATTTAGGCCCATCCAAACTAACATTGTTTTTCAACTATTGTAATATGAATGAATACTCACGGGAAAATGCATCTTTGAGTGTTGTTAAAAAACCATTTGAAAAGCTGTAATTATTGTAAAACAATTTGGCAAGGGTGAGGTTTGTTGGTGGAAATGAAAAGCAGTTTTGAGGCCAAGAATTTGTTATTTTTCCACAAACAAGCTTAATGGAAAATAAAATGATTTCCTTTCTTTGGCCAACTTAAAATGTATAAATATTTCCTTCAAGCAATAAGTGCAAATTCTATCCCATTAATGTAAATAAAAGTAGTTCATGCCTCATCTTGACAATCTCAAACTTTTGCAATGTTTTTGGGAAGAACTGAAATGCATATCAAATTGGGGGCAAAATTGTTGCCTGATTGATCGCAATGTTTATTCTTTAAAAATTTGCTCTCCACTACAAAAATTCAATCATGGTATTGGAATAGAATGCTTTTCACTTTGTTTATTGAAAGAAAATTAAAAAGAAAGTGCTTCTTAACTTTGTTTTTCTTCTGATTTTTTCCTCTCTGTAATGGAGAGTGAACTCGGGACCTTCTCACTGAGCTACAATCACCAGTCCTGTTTCAATTTTTGCTTTTAGAGACAGGTTTTCACTAAGTCACAACATGACCAGACTTGAACTTGTGATTCATCTGCCTCAGCCTGTCAGATACTGTGATTGCAGGTATGCACAATCCTGCCTGTCTTGGAGATGGGGTCTTGTGATGTCAGTCAGGCTAGTCTTGAGCTTGTGGACTAGTGATTCTCCTACCTTGTCTCCAAAGTAGCTGCAACTACAAATATAAATCACCACATCTACCCTCAGCATTTTTTCAAACTTTGGGAAATGCATAGTCATTCTTTATAAATCTTATTTTATTCATTTTAAGAAAATGAGTCTTTCTCAGAGCATAAACAGGAGTTTGAAGTGTTTGCTACAAACAGGGCTATTCAAACTTTTGAATTGACTGACCTCAAGCACTGCACTTGTGGAAAGCAATGGTGCAGAAAAACAGAAAGAAAATGACCAATAGCATTTTATTTTATTTCTCATTTATTTTCCCATGAGCAAATTATAAAATGTAATTGCTTTAGTAATATAACTTTAATTTATTCAAATTAGAATGCCTGGAAACACTCCTTTTTCTTTATTTTAATGAACTTTTACTGAAGAACAGCTCGAAATACCTAAATAGTGTTTTTGAAACTGCTTGATCTGCGATAACAAGATTGCCTGCCTAATTTTAACAGAATCACTAGCCTTCTCTACAGAGTTTGTACTCTAGCTCTCATTTTTGCTGGTAGCTTGCCCGCATACTATCCTCATATTTCTGACTGTACTATGGACCCTCTTCCCTTTGACTATCTCTCCTCAAACTTTCTCTTCTTAAGTTCTGTCCTTTTTCCCACATTTCCTATTTACCTGCTACTCCTATTTCAACCCCTTCTCCTACCAGACTGCGTTTCACTGTTTAATTATTGTGTTTTACATCACCATAGTTATATACAATCACACCACACATAATGAAGCTGCAGACAGCAGAGGGCCACATATATGTGATGGCCCCACAAGACATTAATGGGACTGAAAATTCCTATCACCTAGTGATGTAGTAGTTACAATAACTGTAGCACAACACGTTTCCTATGTGTTTTTAGTCATGCTAGTTTGAACAAACCTACTGTGATGCCAGTTGTATGAAAGTATTCCACATACAATTATATACAGTACATAATATTTGACAATGGTAATGAATGACTGCTTTTAGCTTTTTTAATATTATACTTTATTATGGCCAACGAGATATCTCAGCAGACTAAGCATGTGCTTAGGTAAGCGCAAGGGTCAGGGTTTGATCCTTGCCAACACATGCCGTGCTGGCCCTGCCCCGGGTGTGTGGAGCCAGTGAAGGAGTCTGGCCATGGTGGCACTTGCCTGTAATCCCAGAACAGTAGGGAGGCAGAAATCAGGAGAATCACTGTGATTCTGAGCTGCGCAGTGAGATCCTACACACACACAAGCACAAAGAAACCCTTAAAAAATTATACCTTATTAAAACAGTTTTTGTATCTATCTACATCTTGTATTTTTATCAATTTTTTATTTATAAGTGAAAAATGTTTATTCTGAAAATCTTACATATTGACCAGCATGAGCCTTATGCATATCCTGTATACTGTATCAGTGAAGTGGATATTTTTACTTGGGCTTGATTTAATCTTATGTTTTTTCTTCATCCTATCCCTAGAGGAATAGACTATACCATACATGCACACATAGCATGTGGCCTACATGTACAGCTGGCCGTACCATCTAGGTTTGTATAAATATATTCTATGGCTTTCATATGATGGTAAAACATTCAAATTAATGCTGCATTTCTCAGGACATATTCCCATTGTTAAGTGACTCTTGACTGTGATTATTTGTAAGGAAATTTACATAAAATTTGTATTTTTCCCTATAATGGTTTTCTTAACCAAAAATCCATACCACTCTGTGGTACAACTGTTGACATCTATTAGACATTTAATAGATTTTTAGTAAATAATTGAAGATGCCTTTAGAAAATTGATCAATTTGTTTCTTTGGGTTATGACTTAAAAAATACACATTTTTAAATGCATGTTTTTAATGCCTCATCTTTAAAGTGAAAGGTTGAACAGTTACACCTTATAGTAAAGTATCACATTTTCCCATGAGGGAAAGTTTCACAACGTTTTTCCTTCTCATCCATCTTTGTTTTTTTCCCAAAGGGCCAAATTCTTCATTTCGTTATTGTCCAAGTACCTTGTTTTGCTTCAGCTCTGTATGTAAAGCATGATGTCATCCTTGTGTGGCATAGCACCCAACATACAAAGTTCACTAAATGAATGGCTAAGAAAGGAACTAAAATAATTTTTTTTTAAAATACGTATCATTTATCAGTAGGACTATCTTCTGAGAATTTTGTGTCAGTTTAGATCAAACAATAAATTATTGATACACTTTGACGTGTACTTGAGGCAAAGAGTGTTTGCTTCAGGAGTTCATGGCCAAGATTTTAACAACATCATCAGTGATACAGGGGTACAAACTCAACCCGAATGCATAATAGCATTCCTTTAATACTAAAGGAATTAATTCCTTTAATAGGGACAAAATCCATATGGAAACTTCAAGAAAAGAAGAAGTGACTATAGTCTGTATGGAATTCTATGCTGGCTTCCATCTGATGGTCATTTCCTTTTTTTCCATATGTTGTCATAATCAACTTTAGCTTTTCTACGTTTTATCTCCATACCATACTCCACATAGGCATCAAGAGTTTATTTAGTGCAATCTAGCATCCCTATGTCACAGAGAAATTTCTATGAAGAATTTAAATATTTTATCAAAGAGGTTAAATAATTTTCCAACAAAATGTTTGATTGGCACAGGCCTGTTTGTTTATTTTTTAATTAATTTATTTTTTATGTAGTTTTGGTTGTTACAGGGTCTCACTACACAGCTCGGACACGTGGTGATCCTCCTGCCTTCAGCCTCCACAGTGCTGGGTTTCAGGAGTACTTCACTATGCCTTGACTCTGGATGGCTCAGCCAACCCTGAGGGCAGGGCTGGCAAGGTATGTGGTGTTGGGGATTGAACCTCGGTTCCTGTGCTAAGCTATCTCACTGGCCTCACCCAGAAATATTTACATAGTATAACTTCCCTCTCTCTACTTGAGCTAGGTAAAGTATTAGTCCTGCTGTCTGTCAGTTAATGAATTACTTCATTATATGTTGAAGTCCATACAGTATCCAAAATGATACTTTAAGCTAAAATAATGGGTTATTGAGATAAATATTTAATACTTTGATTTTCTGTTCTGACATTCACTTTTTTTTTGAATGGGACAAAATTTACTAGCTTATCTTAAGATACAGAAGTCATAACTATAAAGAACTGGAAAAGTGGACTGCATAAAATCAATGAATCAAAAAATGTATACATAGACTTCATAGATGCTGCTCAAAAGAGGAACTAAAAACAAAACCTACGCATATGATAAAATGTTCCATATATTTAGCCTTTAGATAAATGCATATCAAAATTTGAAACTCTATCTTACCCCAGTTAGAGTGACTGCGATAAAAATATATCAAAGACAATCAATCTTTAATGCATAGCAAGGTTGTCTGGAGATTATAAGCTAGTATAACTTCTAAGGGACTCAGGACAGACATTCCTCAAAATGCTAGACATAGAAATACTATGTGATTTAGTTATAGCACTCATAAGAATATTTCTTTCTTTTATTAATATATTTAATACAGGGTCTACAGAGTCCCACTATACAGATCAAACTGGTAGTGATTCTTCTATTTTCAGCCTCCCAGTCACTGAGATGATAGGGGCATCACCATGCCCCGTCTCAATTGTCCTCTCAGTGCACCTTGTGGTTAGTTTTTAGTGACAACATCTGCTTATTGTTTACTTTCATTTCACATCTTTATGTTCATTTCTGCCTCTTTAGTCTGAACCAAGACCATCCCTCATGAGAACTACTCTAACAGATATCTGATTGTTGTCATCCACCTTTGCCCACCTCCAAACTTTTCAGCCACAAACTCAGAGAGACACATTCCAATCTCAAAGTCTGTCTTGGCTTTTACCTTTCTTATAATATTCCCTATGAAGAGTATTTGTTTTGGTTCATGTCTCAGATTTTAACATCACCATTAGTGATACAGTGGTACAGACTCAACCAGAATGCATAGAGAATAAGGGACCAGAGAGAAACTAATAATGTAGTTTTCTCTTAGATTAAATTTTAAATGATGGTTTCTGCAGCTCTCATATTCTCAGGGCTGCTCCTTAACTTCCACATTTTAACCTCATAAGCATGCTTTATGCTATAATGACTTTGTATATGTTTTTCTTTCACTGTAGGGCTTGCAATTCTCATCATTGTCTGCATTATTCATATGCACATTTGTATCTTAGTTTAGCCATCAAGTATATGAGTAGAAATTTTTCCTTACTAATTTCATGTGTCAACTGTCCATGGGGTACTCAGACATTGGTCACACATTGTATATGAGAGTGTGATTAATTTTTGAATCAATTAGTTGAGTCAAGCAGACTGTCCTTAGTAGTGTAGGTGTGTTCATTAAATCATTTGAAGGCTAAAGTAGAACATAATGTTGAGTAAGTTGCAATATCTCCTATGCATATTAGAACTTTGATCTTTTAGCCTTTATATTTAGATTAAAACATCAGGTTTTTTTGAGGTTGTGAACTTGTTAGATTTTGGACTGAAACTCACATCATTGCCTCTTTTGGTCCTCAGGCTTTGAGATGGAGAAGGAAACTGCTATGTACTGGCTCTTTTGGCCTTCAGCTTGCCAAATGCCTGTCTCAGGACTTCCAGCTTTCATAATGAGTGAACTATTTCCTTATAATAAGTCTTTAGAGAACTCTGACTAATACACATGCACATACTTCCTTCGAGAGAAGCAATTTTTAGGGTATGTACATTTGAAATGTTTTCTTCTGTTAGTACAATTACTCTATTACATAAGACTCCCCACTGTGAGTGTGCCAAGAAGGCTAGGAGGGTGCCTTTTCCAGTGTTCTATTTGTGTGTAGCACACAACATTTTACCTGACACAAGCGTGTTTGACGAAGCTCCGGTGTTTTAGTTTGGTAAATCGAAAGCATCATGGAACATAGGATCCATATTTTCTGAATGGGATTTTCATGGGATACTAGTTCAATCACTTCAAGTTAAACATCTTTTTGCACTATATGATTAGATTTTCCTAACAAAGCAATTAAGATTCTTCCTTTTTGTTTGTTTTGTTTTGTGATTTTATAATCTAGGTTCTCTCTGTAGTATTGTTTTGCCACCTGTCCCTGCTATCCTTCTCTTCCTTTCATCTTATGAATCAGCAAGGAGAAGTTTCTTAGTTCCTATCAGTTCAGCCAAGAGTCTATTTGTGTCCCAGACCTCAATGCAGCTGCTGTATACTAGTTTATGTTTAAACATACCTTCTTGAAGAGACTTCCTCTTACATTTGCTGGACCTCCCTTCTAGTAATCTCCACTTGAATCAAAACCAGTCAGTATATTCTCAGAATATCATACTAAGCCTGTTACCTTGATTACCTTAGCTTTCATTGCCAAAGGTGACACTTTCAGATTTATTTTTTGTTATGGAAAATAAATCTCTTCACTAAGTCTTGGTACTATCCAGTGTGGCTCATCAATTGTGTTCCAAGTCTGTCAAAATATGTTTCAGATGTTTTATTTGTATCATGATGGAACAGTTACTTTGCAGGTCAACATGACATTCATTTGGACTCATCCAAAAGAACAATATGTTCTCCTTGATGCTTGCATTTTACAGAATCAATAAATTTCTTCCCTTTAATTTCTACTTTTGGAATTTTAATGAGCATTGAATTTTAGAAACAGTGACCTTGTTTTCAAGTGGAGAAATTAATTACTTTAAAATGCCATAGTTAAAGGAATATCACCAGTCAGTTCTTGCTTTTGTAGTATCATCACTTAAAATCTCACAAAGATTATTATCAATTTCCTTCAACAATCTGTCCTGCCTTTTTAATATGCAGATCATGGTTCAAGAAGGTTACAAGAAAATTCTATCAAAATCACCTAGGCAGGTGTAGATGACAATTAAATCCTACATCTCAAGAGTCTAATGAAAACTAGGCAGGGACCCTAGATTCTGAATTTTTAAATCAGGTATTTCAGTGGTTCTTATTTTTTTCAATTGAATACTACTTTCAGAAAAGTTGTGTCTTTGTTATGTTTATTTGGTTATACAATACACGGATATAGGAAATATAGTACAAATGATACCTTAAAAGCAGAGGCATAAAAAATAAGAGAAAAGAATAAGCCCAGGCTATGTTTGCTTGCCCTAAACCACAGTGGGTCATTCTGTGCCATCATAGGGTGTGAGAACTCATTGCTTTGTAGACTTCAAACTTTAGAATTTCCTTTTTTTTCCTGATGTAGTAGAGAATAAATTCAGGGATCCAACCTAGCTTCCTGTGCTAAGCTATCTCACTGGCCCCACCCAGTGATGGGGTGAAATGGGATATAAGGTAAGTTTTATGAGGGTTTATAAGGGGAGATTTGGGTGTAGGGAGATACAGAGGACATGCGATGTCTAAAGGGCACTGGTCCCCAGATGCGTGGTAATGGTAGGAGATAAAGAATGGTGCAGGAAAGCCTTGGTGACAGGGGTTAAATTTGAGGGACAAGAAGGAACAACAAATTTACCCTTACAAAATTTCACCCCACTTAACACTGTACATTCCCTAAGCATCCCTTCTCTCTTTCTCTCCCTGCCCCCATCGTGCTCCTTAAAGTGTATATAGTCAGAGTACCTGGATCAAACTGTGAAATACTATTGCAGTATCAGGAAAAATACAGAATCAGGCAGTGGCTAAACAGTTTTAGAGCAATTTGAACTTCTTAAAACTTCTAGTAATTCATAGTGTTTAACAACTATTTTGGTCTCCAGGGAAATGGAATACTAAAAAAATTGTGATATAGTCCTTCACTGTGGAGAAGTACTGCCAAGATGAGGGCTGCAGCTAAATTCTGTCTCTTTACTTGTGTTTCTGTACTAAGGGCCCCGGAAATGGTACAGGCTATGTAACCAGGGGGTTTCTTGGCTTATTAGAGGAGACTGCCCACAGGAACAGCTGTGATAGTATGAATGGTATATTGTCTCTCCGGGACTCTCTTTTGTCACCAATAAATTGAGATAATAGAATCAGATACTGAAGATCATCCCTTGGGTTCTAATTTTCTGTCATTACATGAAGAAATGAACTCATCCTTTCCTGAATGAAGCTGCTTCTCTTCTGGTAAAGTTAGGCTTATAATGTATGAGGGCAAATATTCAGGCTATTCTAGTTTAAGAAATGTTTGAAGAAATTTAATAGCTGCATTTATGTTATTGTTGTATACCAGGTCAAGCCCATGTTTACATGAGGAGAAACTTCTCTTCTTCCACTTCTGCCTAATTACAACCAGCTTACTTTGTTGCATGTGAGAGAAGGTAAGAATGGCATAGTGACATATGGAATCAGACATCATTGTATTAAAACCTAGTTTCTTAATTGCTTTCCTCATTGCAGAGACAAAATACCCAATCCTAAAAGCTCAAGGTTAAAATATTAATTTAATTCATAGTTTGTGATATATCAGTCCATAATCTGGCAGTTCCAAAGCAGGGTGGACTCACAGACAGGTATCGCAGAGAAGAAACTTCATGTTGGGCAGGAGGTACCAAAACGAACAAGGGGGACATTAATAGCATCTTTAATGTCCTTTTATTTTCTTATCAGGGTATTCAGAGTGGGTGGCACTCACACCACTAATCCTAGTGTCCTTGAGTTTAGCATTGCACCATGACTCAATTCCAT
Organism: Tympanoctomys barrerae; assembly: GCA_002564285.1. Classification (NCBI taxonomy): domain Eukaryota; kingdom Metazoa; phylum Chordata; class Mammalia; order Rodentia; family Octodontidae; genus Tympanoctomys; species Tympanoctomys barrerae. The sequence goes on from NDGN011527289.1 coordinate 11,907, forward strand.
GGTCACACTGTCTAGGTCCATCCCAGCTCTGACTACACGAGGCTTAAGCGAACATCTAAGCACACTCCATATCATTCTGTCCCTGGCCTCTCAAGACTCATACAAATCCCTTTATACAAAAGGCATTTAGTCCATCTCCCAGAGTTGTCAAAGTCTCAACAGTTTCAGCATTGCTAAAAAATTCCAAGTCTAAGGTATCCTCTGAGATTTAAGGCAAACACCTAGCTGTAAGCCCTTGTACAAAAGGAAAGAGTTAAACTCTTGCAAAATTTAACAGAACAAGATGAACACTGACATTCCAAAAGGTACAAGTAGCTTAAACCACTGTGCTGTAGTGTTTTCCAAATCTATGTAACAACAAGAAATAGTGAAAATAACTAATTCATTGATTAATTCACCTGCTAGTTTAACTGGCCAAAGAAGGAAACACCCAAATTTACTGGGTTTTTCTTATTTTAGCATGCTTAACTCAAGAAAAATTGAACTTACTGTTTGGAGACAAAGCATAGATACTTTCTTGTAGACTGCTAGGTGCCCAACTTACTTTTCTATTTTATGTGTTTCCTGGCCCTCCACTTCCAGGGATTCTCCATCTAGCTGGCAGGCTTGAAAACAATGCCGCTGATATCATCTTCTCTGAAATGAGTGGGAGAGATGATGTCCAGATTTTGGTTATCATAAATACATTACATTATTATTATAATAAATTTAGGTATATTTATTGTTATTACATGAAGAAGATGTGCCCTTACAGAAGTATTCTCCTCTGTCCCTGAGGCTTAGCCTAGAAGGCACTTCTCTTTTTCAGCTTCAACTTTACTTTCTCCTGTCCATTGTGCCTCCTCTACCGAAAGGATCATCATTTATCTGGGAGAAGCAGAAAGACTTTCTCTGAACTCATGATGCTGGGGCTTAAATCACTGGTTTAAACCAGGAACTTGAATTCTTTCAGGCAAAGCCTAGAAGAGATATTTTGTCATTCTTATTTTCCTTCCTGGTTTTGAAGCAAACATAGAACAGCTAGCCTTGGGCTGCATACTAAGTGCCTAGGCAAACACAAGGATTCAGGTTTCATCCTCAGTATCACATACCCAGCTGGCCCCACCCTGGATGTGCCCACTGGGCATCATGGACACACCTGAAATCCAGTGCCTGGCAGGCTGAAACAGGAGGATCACTACATGTCTGAGCTGCATAGGGAGACCCTCTACCAAATACAAAAATAAATAAACAGATAAATAAATAAATAAATAAATAAATAAATAAATAAAAGCAACTAGCCTCATTTGACTGAATAGGGAAAGGCTCCTTGAGTATAAAATCCAACACAAGCTAGTTAGTATTGTAGGAAAGAAAAACAGCTAGTTAGTATTGCAGGAAAGAATAGCATAGTTTTGAATTAATACATATTTATTATTATTAATATTTATTTATTTGGCACATGGTTGCCCTATGCAGCTCAGGCTTGTAGTGATCCTCCTGTCTCAGTCTCCCCAGTGCTGAGATTACAGGTGTGCAACACCACACTAGTTCTTGGTGTCTAGCATGGTGCACCTGGGGTTCCGGGACCAGCACGGCATTCAGTACTGGGGATTGAACTCAGGCTCTTGTGTTTACCAGGCAGGTACTTAGACTGCCAAGCTATATCTTGAACCCTCCATATGTATTTTTAATGTTTGGTAACTTCTCATGTATCATTTAGGCCATGATAATAGATGGACTTACTGGTCTGCTAGGTTCAGGGACTAACAGGCAAAAGTGACTCAAGAGTCATGAACTAATTAGTGTCAAATTTGTGTGTCTTTTAAAACTTTTGTGAAGGCCACTGTTTGTCCTGTAGTCTTTATTTTTTGTGCTTTTTACCAGCACTTAAAATAATTGTCCATAAATGCTTCCCAGTGATGGATTTGGAGTTCAGTCTTGTCAGGAATTTCTTTAGTAAGACTGTCTCATTAGCTGGAGCAGAAGCCATCTTTAGTGAACTCTCCAGAATTTTCTAAAAGGAAAATATGATTTTTATGAGCATTTATTATGTTTCAGTACATGGAGAATTATATTGACTTTTTAAAAATAACTGTGATTAATATTGCCTTGTTATTATAGCATCAGATAGTTACTAAATGTTTGAATAAGAAATCTTTCTTTGGCAAACCCTTAAATACAAGGGATCATAAAGATGATCTTAAAAATAGAATTTGTAATGTATAGAAATTTTCAGTCTTGTATGTGATAAAATTCCAAGAGTTTGATATTAAGTTAATTTTTTCTGCATATAAATCAAACATTTCAAGTGGGCATTTTTAAGCCTACTGTTCTATATGAATTGGAGCTTGGGACATATGAAAGTGACAAACTGTTGGTTTAGTTTGAACTTCACTAAACTGTTCTCAAGGAGTAATAAGAAACGCCTCCCTTAAATATGCCCCTTTCACTAGTTCTCTGTTTGTTTCTTTCTACCTGTTTGTCTGTCTCTGTCTCTGTGTCTGTGTTTCTGTCTCTCCCTGTCTGTCTCTCTGTTTCTGTCTCTGTCTCTCTCTGTCTCTGTCTGTCTCTCTGTGTCTGTGTCTGTCTATCTGTCTCTCTCTCTCTCTCTATCTCTCTCTCTCTGTCTCTCTCTGTCTCTCTCTGTCTCTCTGTCTCTGTCTCTCTCTCTGTCT